>JAOSBN010023566.1:0-17049 GCA_027563595.1 Erythroxylum suave | reverse complement strand
CTATGCTTCATGTTCGAAACGGATGTCGGTGTTTGTTTCAGTTTGATTATTTCGATTCGCATTCGATTCGGAATTTTGCCTTTCGAGTTTCTCCGCTTTGTTATTCGTATTTCCGATGCAAAATTTTCCGATTATTCGGTTGGGATCCGGTTCCCGGATCGGTTCCCAACAAGAAACAACTCCACATCCAAATGAATCTTTATATTTAGTCAATCATACACAAATATAGATGTCAACTAAGTGAAAGAAATCAACTATGTGAAGTCCCAAGCCTTAAAATTGGCAAAGTAGTTCTTCTAATGCTTTTCCTTTCCTTTCTCTTTGGTTTTGCTTGAATCATCAAGTGAAAAATGATGGGATGAAGAAGGTGAAATGGAGAGGAGAAAATTTTGAAGTTAAGCCATCAAAGTTTCGTCCATCTCCCCTTTCCATATGCCTTTTCATGAATTTTCTAGTTATAGACATGTGTTTCAATCCCATTCGACCATATGTCACAATCCTATTAGACCATGTGTTACAACCTCATCGGACCATGTGTCACAATTCTATTATACCATATGTTAAAATTATATTAGACTATGTGCCACAATTTGATTAGACCATGTGTTACAATTCTATTCGACACACTTGCTTTAATCTTATTGGTCCATGAGTTGACTTTAAGAAAATTGCATATTGGTCCTTCTTCTCCCTTTAATTCCCACACTAGCCTACAATCTTATTAATTCATTTCATTTACCTATGTATTAATTTTCTAATGGCATAAATTTCATGCAATTTGGTTGATTATATTAGGTGTTATACCCTAAAAACTACAGGCTATTTGAAAACAAGGACAACAGTCAGAACTCAACTTCAAAACAAATTTCAAAACTCTTAGAGACATATACAAATTTTGGTTCCTTCATGAAAGGTTTATATTTATGTCTCTAGTTTAATCTGCAATTAAAATTATCCAATTTGAAGGTGTACAGGCTAAAATATGGCCAAATTATAGAAGTATATTCAGTAGAACCTATCTATTTAGCGAGTTACACATCCTAACTTCAGTCTTATCAATCAAGAGCAACACAAAAACACATCCAATTTAACCAAAAACATCTCATTTGCTTACTAAATACTTATTTGATCAATTCCCCTCACATCACGCTCATAATTTAAGTAAATATATAGAAAATTTCTATACATATTTCACGTCTAAATATGTATGTCTATACTGAAGCAAACAAATTATCCATTTACCTTGTATTTTACATTAAGTAGCATTATATCTCTTACTATATTTAGATATACTTAATTCATTATGTTCACTTATTAATACACCTTAGATATGATATAATACTTTCAAGGTACATGTTGGGGTGTACCCTGTTTAAGTCAAATAGCACATCTTGTTTGACCTTTCTTAGGCTACATATACTGCTCTCTCAGCCTTTGAACTGATAGATGTAGGTAAAAATAGCTTATCCTTCACCATGGTCATGTTGATATCTATTATCTCTAATGCAAATTCCACATCTTGCTTCTATTTCTTATAGTTGAAACTTGTAAGGGTTTCAATGGTGACATTATCATTATTTAAGAAAAGGAAAATACAAAATTGATAATGTAGTGGTCAACACAAATGTAGGATAACATCCATACTCAAAACCACAAAATAGTATTTGCATTGAGCATCTTATCACGCTTATTATGAAATAGATATAGGCTGAATATATAATACATGTAGATAAGACCACATAAAAGTGATCAAAGTACACATCATTAACTTTTATGATTCTACCACCTATGGGTGAATAGATCACTTAAGCAATGACTTTCCTTCATCTAATGCTTTTGTGCACATTTCAGAGTCTCATATAAAGTCGATACCTTTGGGTTGAATAACTAAACACAAGACCAGAGCCATCCCCAAGCATAAAAGTAGAATAATTCAAATCCTAACTTGAAAGGCTATTATGGTGACTACATTCTCATTAGTACCCTAATGGATCCAAAAGTACAAGGGACATACATGTATGTTATCCTCACAATCCTTCTTGGATATATAATATGTGATAATGTACCATTAATATATGCAAACCCTATATCGTCATACTCATTATCACATATTAGTGTAGAAAATATTATCAATAAACATTATTTCAAAATTCACATGACGACCATGCATAAATGCGCCCATTGCTATAGGCATGTGTGTTGCAGGCGCCATACATGCATCTTGCAACCATTACCTGCATGCGTCAACTGTCTGCACACTTGTGTAACATAAGTAACCATTGCTGACACATCCTCGAAGTAGCAATCTACTTCTTCAACAATTTCTCTCTTTAGTCGTAAAAAAAAGAGAGGCAATTTTGGCATCTTTTTCATTGATTCTTTGCTATAAAAATCACCTTGAAGTTTGCTTTAACCTATTTTTTCATGTAATGCTTGTTCAACATCAATTCAGACAACAAATAAGCAATTTATAAAAGCAAAAGCAAATTAATTTCTCCGATTTCCTTATGGAGACACTCGAAAATCAAATTCATACAATCATGGAATCGCTTTGATATCATGTGTTAAATATAACACAAATTTTAGTTATGGACCCAAAATTTGTTATGAACTCATAGTAATGGAGAAAACATGAAAAATACTTGTTTTGTTGTCCATTGCCGATGAACAAGCCATTGAATTGCTTGAACAAGCTCCTTAATGTATGAATAAGCTCTTGAAATTTTTGATAAACCTTTATGAAAGTTGTTTATCCGTATTTCGTTAATGTCTTTCTATTCCTTTCTTAATGCTTGGGTCTCTTAATGGGTCAAAGAAACTGAATGTCTACAAACTTTCTTAAGTAAACTGCAGAAGACATTAGTAGCTATTTATAATAACCATATTGGACCCCCCATTACAGACAATACATATTCGCCCCACATTGATTATGATCATTTTCCTCACTAGGCTTCAATTCATGGAATTAGATATTTTATCGCTACAAGAAAAATGTCGTTTAGCGACTAACATTACCGACGAAAAAATATCGTTTATTGATGGACATTATTGATGGAAAATTCATCGGTAATGCCAAGTTAGCGATAGAATTTACTAACAGACGAAGGCGACTTAGAAACAGCTGTGGGTAACAATTTTTGATGAAAATTAGAATGTCCATCGGTAAATTTACTGAGGAAAAATTTTTATAACCGTTGGTAAGCATACTGATAGTTGTTTATGCGGTTGACCATCGACAAATTTTCGACAGTCAATATTTTTCTGTCTACAGATTTATAGACAGTGTTGTTTGTTCAGTCAGTAAGTTTATTACAACATTACCGGTAGTTATGTTTGTTCTGTTGGTGAGTATAACGACAGTTTTCTGTGGCAAATCCTATAGGTAAATTTGTCAACGGAATTGGTTATTCTGTCTATGACTTAATGTCAATGTTACCGAAGGTTTGTTGTTTTTGTCAGTAAATAGAATCGATTTTACCAACGCATTGTTTTGTCGGTAAATTAACCAGAAATTTTTGAAAAAATATACCATTTTTAAATTTTATTTAATGATCTTATGGTTGATACATAATTTAAATAGTTATGAATTATCTATACATAATAATTTGATTTGTTTATACATTTAATTTGTTTAATCAGAAAGTTGGTTGATGATATAAAGTTAAAATTATCTTAGTTGATAATTAAAACATTAAATTGTACATAATAAGTATTTGTAATTCAAATAAAATGACTACAAGTACATTATTTATCTGGTGACTGTGGATGCTCAGATTGGTGCGATGAGGTGCTACCCTTCCCATTCAACTCATTCATCTCATTCCAGAGCTGAGCTATGTACTCCGTTGACTGTTGCAACTGAGTTGCAAATGTCTACACTGTGTTCCGAAGCTCTTAGACTTCATTGGTTGTGGACCACCTACTTGATGTTGCTGTATTGGACATAGAGGATTGTGAATGACTTGTGTTCACAAATGAACCTAAGTTAAATATCCTTCCAAGATGGTCCCTACCATCCACTGCACGAAGATAGGTTTGAGTCTCATTCTTCAGACTGCTAAGACTATCATTAAATGCTTTCTTGTATTTGGTCCTATCAGAAGACAATTTTTATATTAGTATAGTTATAATTGAACCATAAATCACTTTCGAGATATTCTTGACATTTTTTGTCAAACATATTAACCTACTATAATCTATTATCAAAGTGCCTCATCTATATGCCAAAATTTTAAGGCACTTTATAGGTAAATCCTATAGTCATCATTTTTTACATTTAGTGACGTTAATCAACATATAATTCAAACTCTAAAACTGAACTTAACAACGATTTGTATTCAAACTGAGGTTTACAATTTGTATTCTTACTTGTTCTTTTTCCTTAGAAATTCTCTTATTTAAGAGATCATAAATGAGGACTATAAAACTATAATATTGCCTTACAAACTAAGTGACATCTTTACCTACCACAAAATATGTGCTTATAGCCACAAATAAGAATTTTTGTTAGGTTTTAAGAAAATTCAATGGGTTGTTATCTTATCATAAAGATTGCAAACACCAAGTTATAACCAACTAGGGCTTTACTCATATTCTACTTAACATCATTATCCATAAAATTTGATTTGATTATTTTTATCTCCCCTACTTCTAATGAAACATAACAAACCACTAATGATTGCTCTAAAGTATAGGGGAGAAAATTAAAAATAGAAAAATATTCAACTTCAAATTATTTATCTAAACCATTATTTCAAAAAATATAATATTTATAGGAAATACAAAGAAAAGACAATACATATAAATAGCTACCCATGCATGCATCAATGTTAATATACAAATCCTTATCAATATTTCTTGTATATATGAAAACAATAGGAAAGAAATATGCATAATAACATTACAACATTAAATTCAATTCCACTATAATAATAATTATCCTTCTTTTCATAACTAAATATGCTAAGATAACTCTTTACAGATATGGAGTTTATTATATAGCTGCCCAAACAAACTTCAACAATCACCCTCTTAAGTAGTTAAATTAATGAAAACCTATTAATAAATTATTCATTTGGAAGATAACCTATCAATAAATTATTAAATACACATAATATAACATATATAATAAAGAATTAGAATACTGTAAAGGAATTTAGAAATTAATTTCTTATAATTTTTACATTCATCCCACCATCTTACTTATACAAATCTTAAGCTTGAAACATGATAGGAAGTTGCTCATTGTTAGCCAAACCTAACATTTTGCACCATACTCATCTCATTTGCAAGATAACTCAACCAATATCATATATTAAAGTTCCTCAAAACCCCTAAAATCATTCATTTATCAATCCCATCACAAAATAAATAGACGTAAAGAAAAATGGAAAAATACAACCAAAAATAAGGTGAGAACATGAAAAGTAAAGAGAATATAATCAATTTAGAGAGTATCAATGAAATAATCCATTGACAAAATTCAAATATTTGGAACTATAATTCAAACCCATCCTATATTAATTCATTGATAAACCCAACTTTAAAAATGTAACAACCAAATAAAACCAATAAGAAAATTTATTAATGATAGAGATCAACAATACTTAAAATTTAAAGCTAATAATTATGGTTAACTATAAATGAAAACAAAAGATCATCCTTAAATGATATGTTGTACATCTTCAATTTCTCACATTTTATTGAAAAAATTAGATATAAAATCCTAAAGTAAGCTAGATAGGAAATCCTAAAAGCTATAATGAAGTTCCAATTGATATAATGAAAAGCTTTGAAATAAATAACTGTCAGTATTGTAACTTTAGGTAAGTGTTTTCTTATAGTAGTTTATAGACTTAGATCATCTTATCATGATTTAAAAACCTAAAAATTTAATAAGTTCACTCATAATCATGTTATATGTTCTGATATTAGCATAAATGAGTGATGCAACACCTAATCATGTAGCAAATCATTTAAATTCTTGTATAAGTTGCTAGAAGACTTTTAAAGCTAAAGCATCAGGCGTATCAACATACAACGATGATTCTGAATTGGACAGATAAGAAGATAATATGGAAATCTCTCTAACCACATAGAAGAAAGAGGATATCAAGAATATGATATCTTAATATAAACTAGGCTAGACATTATACATCTAATGTCATGCCTATATACAAAAATGTATAGCATCACTCATTACAAATAATTAATACCTACATTTTAAATAGGTATGTCACGACTGACTGCAATGCATATAATGTCTCATCATAAAATATGCTAAGATACTATACATACAATGCTATATCCTTTTGTAAAAAATATCATTGTACATTATAGATAAGTGACAGATACACTTTAAAATTAGTATACTATGATTGAGTACAAAGGAAATCATACTTCAATATAAACTATACTAGGACATATACATCAAATAACACACCCATCCAGACCATCATTCAATACAGATAAGTAATACCTACACTTAAAAAATGGGAATAATCTGATTGAGTGCGAAGAATATCGTACCTCAATAAAAATGATACTTAATATAAACCATATTAAGATAATATACATATAATAATATGATTATGAATTAAAAGATATCCCCATTTGTTATGGATAAGTAACACTTGAACTTTAATTTTGGGAATATCATGATTCCATATTGTCACAACCACATACTCCTAGAAGGATATGCAGATGCAACACAAAACAAAACTAAATCATGTCAAACAATCCCTTACATGCATTTTTGAAAATTCAAGCAAACAAGTATTATAAACCATTAGGTAATATTGTATAATTAAAACATCTCAAACATATAGTACTATTCCCAAAGCTTATTATACAAACAATAGTCAACCTGTATTAAGGTTAATATAACCCATTAAACAGAACACAAATTACAATATGTCTCTTTACATTAAAATACAACTTAAACTAAAAACAAATATACATCTTCCAAAAACAAAACAAAAAAGCTTCTTTGGCTGCAGTGGTTATCCTTGTCCCAATCTTTATACCCTTCTATCTGAACCTACACGGGGAAAATTCACCATGCTAAACATAGAACATAGTGAGGAATAACTAAACATGATACGTAATGGTAATTGTCTTTAACAATCATATGATATTGACATATACAAATCAAATCACATATAAAAGCGCAATCCAAACAATATATATCTTAGAACAGAATATGCGAAAATAGGATATATATTGGCTTCAAAGCCATGCTTACAATTATTAGAATAGAAAATCATGATATCAGAACAAAACTTGTCTTTGTTAAATCCGTATTTGGTTATGTCAGAACAAAATTTAATTATCTCAGAACATTTCTTGATTATAACCAAATTGTGCATGTAATAGAATACAAAACAAGTTAACCTGCTAATCTTTTTTTATTTTTTTTACAGAGTGGGTAACGAAACCAAAACAGAAGATACCATGTTTGGTATCTAAACCAAAAGAGACTTAAGTCTCTAAAACATAAGCCACAGAAGTGTCTAAAATTAGAAGACACTGGAGTGTCTGGCACAAAAGACACCTTAGTGTCTAGTTACAAAAGCAGTTGCTAACCCTTCTAGGCATGCCTATTTACCCACGACTAGGACTCAGCAGTTTTAAAATAAACCGTTTATATTATTGCTAATTCTCTTGTATTTTGTTTACATCATAATCGAGTTTATATTCCTACAAGAAGGATTATTAAACCATACCTATGGTCTCTAACAAAGCTCTATTCCTCTTTGGTTTACCTTGAATCTGAAACAAGAAGGACGTCGAGTTCATGTTAGCGTTCTCTTCGTCTGCGCTTAGCTTTGTCACCTATTTCTTGATCGATTACTTAATTGATAATTGTTTTAATAAGTTTTGAGAGAGAACAATGGCTAACAGAAACCTCTCTTCAAAGTATGGCCAGATGTGATATTTATAGCCTCAAAATATCATATCAAACTCTTCAAATTCCCACAGCATTTATGGCAATAAAATCAAGAATGAAATCCAAAACATCACACTGAATTACTAACATTCCGGTACTAGAACTGTGATAACTTCTTCTAGGGAACTCCAAACGACCTAAAACCTTCACAATTGAATTCTACACTTCAAGGGATACAAAATTGACAGATCATTTTTCCAGAACGGTTATCGTTTTCCCTTTCAAGTTCCTATTCAAAATCACCTTAAATTCTCTCCCGAATTTGATGGCTATAATATTCATCTATTCTCTCTCTTCATTTGTTAAAATAAATTCTTTTAGGCTTGGGCTATAAATAAATTTATATTTCATGAAACTTATATTATCCTTATAATATACATTTCAATAAATTTATTTCCCGTCTAGGTTGTCACGTCATGTGACAATATTTTATCATATACCTTTATTTCATCAAAATGAAATCTTGTACACTGAAAATATATTTTCTTATTTCCCGTTCAGTTGGTGTGACATATATTGAGGATCTATGTTGTGTTGGCAATGAAATAAAACATTTTATTTCATAAATTGTAAGTGACATTCTAGCTATATATTACAGCTACCCAAACAACATAGATGTTTATTAAACCTTTTACGTAACACAATCCTTCTAGTAATGTTATCATTAACATTACTTGTGTCCATTCCTTGCCTTATGATATTATGATTAATATACAAAGTAGGACTATGTCATCTTTGTATTATAATCGTTTCTTGGTCTCCATTAAGTAAATTATAAATTATAATTGTACCACAATTATATTGGATCCATTTATAATTCTACTTTACCAAGGGCCCCATTAAATATCATTACTCATTATTAATGAGTGGCAATGATGCTATTTACATGTAACTTTTCCTCCACAAGTTATATATAAAGAACTATTATTTTTATCACCACTTGTTATAAGCAGCTTTTAATAATAATTATGATATACATTCCTCATGTGAAAAAGATATATGTATCAATCTTGGAATCAAAGACACGATAAAAACATTAATGACACAAACACAATCCATATAATGTTTTATCTATTAGGTCTATTCAATATATGAAACCTTTTATATATTCATATTATTAAATGATAATCCTTTATCAACGTTTTGCAGAACTACCATGTACTTTTAATCAACACGATAGTCTTATATGACATTTAGTGTTCCTGCTACTATCCAAGATCTTTGAACATTTTAGAGTTGTATATTCATATTATTTAGAGTTTCGCGATTCAAGACCAAGTGCATCTTCTTAAACACTTCTAAATAAATATAAAAATCATCGAACAAAACATAAATGACATTCAATTCATAAATATAACATATAACAGTAGTCATCTTAGATAACTTTTAGAACACAAATCTAACAATCTCTCACTTGTTCTTAAAGTTATCTCTTATAAATTCTTATGCACTAACTCTAAGACTAAGGTTGCCTTCTAACTCAGTTTGTTATCTCTATCCACTCTCCATGTTCCTTTAGACCCATGGAATCAAAGTGGACTTTTCTCTTTGCTTGAGATAAAGGCTTTGTTAGCGGCTCTATTGTGTTACTATCCGTGTCCAACTTTAATAATTTTATTCTACCCTCTTCTATAAAGTCTCGAATGACAAAATATTTTCTATCCATATGTTTGATGTTATGATGTGCCTTCGGTTCCTTGATTTATGCAATAGCTCCACTATTGTCGCAAAAGAGTTCCAATGGTCCTTGGATGGAAGGAACCACATCAAGTTCCTCAATGAAATTCTTGATCCAAACACCTTCTTTGTTGGCTTTAGCAGTAACCATCACTTCGGATTGGGTGGTTGAGTTAGTCGTTGTTGATTGTTTGAAACTTCTCTAACTAACGACACTCCCATTTAGAATAAAAGCATATTTGGATTGTCACCTCTTATTATCATAATCGGTCACAAAACTTGCATTGGTGTAGCCTTTTATAACAAGCTCCCTTTTCCCTTCATACAAAAAAAAACTTATCCTTAGTCCTGTTAATGTACTTAAGGATATTCTTGACCGCAGTCCAACGAGCAGGACCAACATGGGCTTGATGACGACTTGTCATACTCATAGGATACGCAAGATCAGGTCGTGTACACACCATAACATACATGATAGAACTAATTGCAGAAGCATATGGTACATGCTTCATGATTTCAATATCTTTATGTGACATAGCACATTGAGATTTGCTAAGTGTTACACCTTAAGTCATTGGCACATTTCCTTTCTTGGAATTCTGTATGTTGAATCTTTTCAATGCTTTGTCAATGTATGTATGTTGATTAAGCCAATGAGTTTACGAGACCTGTCTCTACATATCTTAATCCCTAAGATATATTGGGCCTCTCCCAAATCTTTCATTGAAAAAATATCTTTCAATGAAGTTTTAGTTTGCTCCATTAAGGGAATAAAGTTGCCTATCAATAATATGCCATCGACATATAAGACCAAGAAAAGTACATAACTCCCACTGATCATCTTATATACATAAGGTTCTTCCTTACTTTGGATGAATCTAAGATGTTTAACCTCGTCATCAAAGAGTTTGTTTTAACTTCTGGATGCTTACTTTAATCCATAAATGGACCTTCGAAGCTTACATACTTTACTACCATTATTTAGATCTTCAAAACCTAGAGGTTGTATCATGTGCACAACCTCTTCCAAATTCCCATTAAGAAACGCTATTTTGACATCCATTTGCCATATTTCATAGTCATAAAATGCATCAATAGCTAGGAATATCTGAATAGACTTAAACATAGCAACAGGCGAGAAGGTTTTGTATTAGTCAATCCCTTGAACTTGTCTGAACCCTTTTGCTATAAGTCTTGCCATGTATGTTGTCATGTTTCCATCCATATACATCTTTCTCTTAAAAATCCATTTGTTTTGAATGACTTTCTTTCCTTGAGAAAGATCTACCAAGACCCATACTTGGTTGTCATACATGGATTGCATTTCAAATTTCATAGCTTCGTACCATGATTTTGAGTCATCTCTATTCATTGGTTCTTGAAAGGTCGTCAGTTCTTCATTATCCATTTCCAAGATCTCATGAAGCCCTAGATAGACATCAGGTTTCTTTTTAGATCTTGTTGACCTTCTCAATTCTTGTGGCTCTTCATGTTCATCCTGAATTTCTTGAACCTCTTGCGCAATCTTTTGTGGAATTGGTTCAATATTGGATTAAGCACTATGTGGTGACGTGTGAACTCTTCCTCAATATGTTGAGGAACTTGTATACTTATACTCCCACTAGCCATAAGAACTATAGTTGGGCTACTTCGATCTTCATGGATATCATCCATGACCTGATTGAGGTCTTGTAGTGTTTCTTGAGTTTCTTCATGTGTTACACTACTCCCACCACTTTTTGATTCTTTTGCGAAATTCTTTCTTTAAGAAAATTGCACCCCTTTCAACAAATATCCTGCTTATTGACTTGTGCCAAAAGTAGTATCCTTTTGTTTCTTTCAGATAACCTATAAAGAAGCATTTACCTGCTTGGGGTTCTAGTTTGGTTGCCATCAATCTTTTGATGAAAGCCTCACATCCCCAAATCTTAAGAAATGACAAGTCTGGAATTTTACCTGTCCACAACTCATAAGGAGTTTTCTCGACAGATTTAGAAGGAACAATAGTCAGTGTATAAGCTGCAGCAAGTAATGCATGTCCCCAAAATTAAAAAGGCAATTCTGTTTGGCGCATCATTGATTGAACCATGCTGAGCAATGTTCTATTTCTCCTCTTGGAAACACCATTCCAATGAGGTGTTCTAGGTGGAGTCAATTGTGATATAATACCAAACTCCTTTAGATATGCACCAAATTCATTACTTAAGTATTCTCCTCCACGATCAGTTCGTAAAGTCTTAATTCTCTTGTTTAGTTGGTTTTCTACTTCATTCTTGAATTCTTTGAACCTGTCAAAAGATTCACTCTTGTTCTTTATTAGATATACATAGCCATACGTCTGTAATTATTTATGAAGGTAATCAAGTATCTAAAACCATCTCGTGCACTTGTGATCATTGGCCCACATACATCTAAATGTATTAATTCCAACAAGTCTTTTTTCCTTGTTCATTTTACCGACTAAGCAATGTTCACATGTCTTTATTACATCGCAATCAAGGAGACCAAGAAGATTACTTTCTTGTAATTTCTTAATGCATTTCTCACTTATACGACCTAGATGATAGTGTCATAAGAGAGTCTTATTTTCATAAGATCCTTTGAGTCTTTTATTATTGATATTTAAAATATGTTTATCATTAACTTCAAGCAAATATAAGCCATCCTGAGCAATAGCATTTGCATAGAAAATTTCATCTTTTGAATACTCATACATGAGTTTGAAATAGTAAATACATATCCATCCTTATCTAAACATGATATGGACATAATATTTTTACATATAGATGGAACATAATAATCATTTTTCCAATTAATAATTAAACCACTAGCTAATTGAAGGTGAATCGAGCTAATGGCAATTGTAGTGATGGTAACAACATTCCCCACCTTCAATGTGACCTCTCCTTTCTTGAGATTTCTTCTATCCACTAGTGCCTGCATATTTGCACAAATATGAGCACATGATCTGGTATCAATTACCCAATCGTGAATAGATGTGGTTAAATTAATCTCAATAACATAGATACCTTTTTGAACTTTAGGACACTTGTGCTCTATTTTGCCACTATCCAAGTTAGCCTTGTACTTGGGACAGTTTACCTTGAAATTTCCTAACTCATAGCAATAATGGCACTTTGTTTATGGAGTTAGCGAGTTTTTCTTTTTGCCTTTGGAGTTGCTCACTTGAGCTTCTCCTTTCCCTTTTTTCATATTAGGCATCTTCTTTTTGCCTCTTCTTTTGTTGACTTTCTCGCTATTTTGGGAGATCGCAAAATGTTCTTCTCTCCCTTGTGCTTGCTCATATCAGCCTCTACCTGCTTTAATGTCTGATGGATCTCATCCAAGGTCATTGCCTTTTCATACAAATGTGCATGACTACATCTCTATAAGATGGAGGCAATGAACCAAGGATTATATCCTTAGCTGAGTCAGGGTGCATTAAAGCATTAAGCTTCTCCAATTTCTCGAGATAGCCTAGTATTTTCAACATATGCTGGTTGACAAAAGATCCTTCCATTATGCTACATCTTGTGAATGCCAAAGTGATCTTTGAACGCTCTTTACGAGCATTCTTTAGGAATATTTTAGAAAGACGCTCAATTATCTCTCTTGGAGTATTGTTGATGAACTTACGAGTAAGTTTAGTCACCATACTTGCCAACATGAAACCTTGAACGGTCAGTTTGTCGTTGCGATACTTTTTAGAAACGACTTTTTCCTCATCAAAGGGATCTATATCAAGCACTAGTGCATCTTGCTCTAGCACATCTACAAGATCCTTTGATTTGATTATAAATTGGAGTTTTAGTTTTAGTTCCCAATCGAGAAAATTGGAACCATCACCCTCCAATGGGCACTTTTCAAGTATTGATCGGATAAGTGCACTGTTTTCCATTCTAGTATAAAATCAAAAGGATTTCATGTTAATATTTATGTAAAAGTTGTTTTATTAAATAAAACTCATACTGCATTTATTAAAATTTCCTTTATACAGTATATTCAAAAACCCATCATATATAAATCAACCTTATCCGATTTATAAATTCAAGGTAAGTAATCCTTTACTAATCATAACCTTTAGAAAAGTTCTTTTGCAATCATTTGCAATTTTCTAAACCTTATGACTATTGTTGTTTATTAAGAGAGCATTTTCTTACTAAACGATTTTCCTGAGTCTTCAAGCCTAGATTCTTGACTACTCATTAAGCAAACTCATCTTATTGGTCAATATATTAGGTTACATTATCTCCATAAAATAAACATACTAGATGCCTCACATCTAATCCATTTATCAATGGCCTAATAATATATCCTAATATATTCCACAATTTCTAAAGATTAAAAATTACACTCCTGCAGATTAATAATCCTTAGCTTAAAGTGGATAAAATGAGAAGGAAAAAATACTCAATTTTTTGTTGGACATTAAAATTTGACTATAGTTTATTAGGTCTTGTATCCATACACCAAACCTATCCTAACATATTATTCACATAAACTCATAAAGCACAAAACATAATAGAAATTGCATGTCGATGCACTATTTTATACCCTTTAGTCAATTCTCTTTTCTTAAGTAATTGCGATTCTCCAAATCATTTACATAAAATGATTTATAATTTTCTGTAAGAATTCAATAATAATTTGTACCATGGTTTGCAAAGTAATCCTTTAATCATTTAAAAGAAAATAGAAAACGTTTTGTGATATCTTGTTTTAATCAGTGAAAAAACAACGCACCGTTCTTATTTTGTCTCTGTCACAAAAATCCGTGACAATTTTGTATAGGCAAGTTTCATTATTCAAATCTAGACTTCATTATCTAAAATTTGAAACTAGTTTCATTCAAATACGACAATCCATTTGAGAGATATCATTATTTAAATTTGAGCTAAAAACAGTCACTGTTGCTGAAAATTCCAGCAACCATCTATTTTTCTTATTTTTGTTTTACTCTATAGATGTGTCTAGAGACTTTGATCTATATAAGTATTATGTTCTAAACTTCTTTCATAGATATAAGAATTTTAGAAAATGGAAAAATAAGTAACTAGTAAGTCTATGACAATTTTACAAAAAATGAAAACAATTTCAATATTAAATCCTTTAGAATCGCAATAAAAAAGAACAATTGATTAAACACCTATGTAATAAAAATTACATAATAAAACAATCTAATTAGTAATAATAAAATAATAAAATAAAAACTTTGATACCAATTGAAGGGATTCCATGATGTAGATCGGGTAAAATTTAAAAATTTTTAATCCAATAACATCAAGGATCATTTCTATTATTGCTAATTCATCTTGTATTTTGTTTGCATCACAATCGAGTTTATATTCCTACAAGAGGGTAAACCATACCTATGGTCTCTAACGAAGCTCTATTCCTCTTTGGCTCACCTTGAATCCGAAACAAGAAGGACATCGAGTTCATGCTAGCATTCTATTTGTCCCGCCTAGCTTCGTCGCCCATATCTTGATCGATTACTCAATAGATAATTATTTTAATAATTTTTGAGAGAGAAAAAATGGCTAGAAAAGCCTCTCTTCAATGTATGGCCAGATGTGATATTTATAGCCTCAAAATATCATATCAAACTCTTCAAATTCCCACAACATATATGGAAATTAAATTAAGAATGAAATTCGAAACAACACACTGAATTCCTAACCTTCTAGTACTAGAATTGTGATAACCTCTTCTAAGGAACTCCAAACGACCTAATGGTTATTGTTGCCCTTTCAAATTTCTGTTCAAAATCATCTTAAATTCTATCCCAAATTTGATGACTATAATTATGCATCTATTCTCTCTCTTCATTTGTTAAAATAAATTCTTTTGGACTTGGGCTATAAATAAATTTGTATTTCATTAAACTTATATTACCCTTATAGTATACATTTCAATAAATTTATTTCCCATCTAGGTTGTCACGTCATGTGACAATATTTTAACATGTACCTTTATTTCATCAAAATGAAATCTTGTACACTGAAAATATGTTTTCTTGTTTCCCGTTCAGTTAGTGTGACCTATATCGAGGATCTATGTTGTGATAGCAATGAAATAAAACATTTTATTTCATAAACTGTAAGCGTTATTCTTGCTATACATTACAGCTACCCAAACAACATAGATGATTAGTAAACCTTTTACGTAACGCGATCCTTTTAGTAATGTTATACTTGTTTCCATTTCTTGCCTTATGAGATTATGATTAATATACAAAGTAGGACTATGTCATCTTTGTATTATAATCATTTCTTGGTCTCCATTAAGTAAATTATAAATTATAACTGTACCTTAGTTAATATTTGATTCATTTATAATTCTACTTTACCAAGGGGCCCATAAAATATCATTACTCATTATTAATAAGTGTCAATGAAGCTATTTACATGTACCTTTTGCCACATAAGTTATATATAAAGAACTATTATTTTTATCACCACTTGTTAAAAACAGCTTTTAATAATAATTACATTATACATTCATCATGTGAAAATGATATATGTATCAGTCTTGGAATCAAAGACACGATATAAACATTAATGACACAAACACAATCCATATAATGTTTTATCTATTAGGTCTGTTCAATATATGAAACCTCTCATATATTCGTGTTATTAAATGATAATCCTTTATCAATGTTTTATAGAACTACCACGTATTTTTTATCAACACGACAGTCTTATATGGCATATTAGTGTTCCTGCTAATATCCAATACCTGTGAACATTTTAGAGTTGTATATTCATATTATTTAGAGTTCCACGGTTCAAGACCAAGTGCATCTTCTTGAACACTTCTAAATAAATATAAAACTCATGGAACAAAATGTAAATAACATTCAATCTATAAATATAACATATAACAATAATCATCTTAGATAACTTATAGAACACAAATCTAACAGGAGCTAGAGTGTCCAATGGCCAAAGAAGATAACTAAACAAAGAAAAGAAGACAATGACAATCAAACCAAAACACAAAACACAGTAATAAACAAAACTCAACAATGTCGTAAAAAACAATCAAAGAATAAAATGTTACCTCAATCGACGATTAAAGGAAGACACGACGATGACAGGCGATAAGTAAGTGACGACAAGGAGACACTACAACAAAATATAGAATTTTTAGACATAAAAGATGAACTTGTTAGACGCTTTTTTGCGTCTTAAAAATAATTTAAGACGCTTTATAAAGCGTAAAAAAAAAGGTGTCACAAAAATTATTTCCGACAATTTTTTTAGACACATAGATGCGTCGAAAAAATAAAATTTTTTTACGCATCTAAGCGTCGAAAAAATAAAATTTTTTTACGCATCTAAACGTCGAAAATCTATTTACACATAAATGCGTCGAAAACATAACTTTACGATGATTTTTTTAGACACATAAATACTATT
>JAOSBN010023468.1:0-17057 GCA_027563595.1 Erythroxylum suave | reverse complement strand
TGATTAAACTCTAATCAAGAAAAATCTAACTACAAAGCATAAATCCTAACTTAGGAGTTTATAACAATGTAGTCAAACATGACAATGTAAAACTACTCCCTTTTGAAGCCCATCGAACTCAAGCCATCGCTACATCTTTAAGAGGACCGGGAGCACTCACAACTGTAGATACACCTACAGCATCCATGGAAGCAGCAACCAAATGATGAGAGCGACAATGATAAGTAAAAAAATGGGTGATGGATGAAGGTCGAGAGTGAGATATGAAGTATGTATATGTCAACTCTCACTTCTCCCGAATATATCTTTGTGTCAAGTCTCTCCGCATAACCTAATTTGGCATGTTTTTAAATGTTAGGTCACTGGTCGAGTCAGAAAAGTGAGAGATTTTTCCCAAATATGTTCGGGTTTTTGACGTTTCGCCATGGTGATAGGCAAGCTCGCTGCGACGTTGCGTGTGTCCTGGATCCTTCACTGTGGCGAGAGAATTAATCTTCGCCGCGGGGAATTTTTCTCGAAAGTTTTGCCTGATTTTTCGTTCTTCGCTGTGGCTACAGATGGGCTCGCCGCGGCGAACTTTTCCCGAAGACTATGATCTCCTGTTGACTTTAATTCTACACGTTGACTCCCTTCTCCTTGAGGATCCTACAATCAAAAATAGCAATTTGCAATATCAATTGTTCTTAGAAAACTTAGGAAATGCAATTAATACCAATTGTGACAATTTTTACTATCAAATTTCATATAATAAAAGTGCACACTCAAAGATTAATTTTAAGCACAAAATCAAGAATTAGGAGTCAAAAAGTATAGTAAAGGCCATAAAAGTGTTACCAAATTAGATAATAAACTTGGACTCAATCAAATTCCCCCACACTTAGACCTTTGTACTCCTTGACAAAGTTTATAAGAGTCAAAGAGACACAAGTGTAAATGAAAAATTCTTACCATGCTTAAAACAATAATAGGAAATTGGCAAAAATCACTTTCTCAGAGATCAACCAAAGTAGAGTGAAAGAGTGCCAAAAAAATAAACACTATAAGAGTTTAATCCAACAGATTGAGCAAAAGAAATTTCACTCAAGGTAAAGTGTTTGCTCTCATCTCACTTGTAGTTAGGGATATTTTCACTCTAAAATTTGTTTATTCCATTCTTTACCATAAGCTTGTAACAGTCCTACTTCTCCACTACAAGAGCTATAATTTGAAAATCAAGAGTACTTTTCAAGGTTGTAATGCACAGAAGGCTATATGAAGTGGATGGAATGGATTAAGGAAAAGAAAGTATAAGTATATACACTATAATTATGAAATAGATGTCAACAGTAAAACAATATTTACACAAATGATACTTTTTCTTTGTTTTTTTCACAACATAAATATAACACATACATATAAAAATATATTTGTTTCTTCTCTCTCTCTCTTTTTTGTTTGTTTTGCTTTTTAACACACAGGTAGATTTTCTCTTTTTTTAACTAGAAGAAAATACAAAATAACCTATTGACACCATACAACGATGTGTGCATGTACTAAAAAATAATGGCCCAAGGGGCTAGCAATGGATAGGTGTTTAGGTCAATGGATTTTGAAAGAATGCCTCTATCATGTTAACAAAATTCTAGTTCACAAAGCTTTGATTAAGAATTGAAACAAGTTCTAGAGAGATATGAAATATACAGATGCACACAAGAATTGAAAAATTGAGGCCCAATTATCCTTCCAACAAATGTAATATCTCCATGAACAATCTCAAGTCTTAAAAACATAAAGTGCTACTTTATCAGCATGCCTTCATTTACTTTGTGTTGAAAACATTGAAAATAAAATTTGTCAAATCCGGCTATCATTAGAATGGTAAGTATTTTCAAAAACTCAAGAATCACTTTGCAACTTATATATTCTTTGACAAACAAAAGTGCCAAGAGTCGAATGAGGGAGAATTTTAAATTGAGGCAAATTTGTTAAAATAAATTGGTCCTGTAGCAGTGTGACATCGCGGTGAAAAATGAGCTCGCTACGGCGAACGTATCAAGCAATCACTGCCGCGGTGATAAGCAAGCTCACCGCAGAGAGAATTGAGTTTTTAGCCGCGGTGAAGGCACAGTATGCCATAGCGAAAATGGGAAAAACTCAATTTCACAGCCCCCAAGTTTAAATGTATGCATAATTGACAAACACAAACATTTAAATGGCCAAAATGGAGCACAAACAAGAGATATAAGACGAGAAAAGCTCCCCCACACTTAAATAATACATTGTCCTTAATGAAAAACAACAAGTGACAGAATTTGAAAGTGCCATAAGAATAAAGTGGAAGGAGAAAAAGAAATGTATATATTAATGGGTTGCAAAAAGTCGGACTGTTCAAAAGGATCTGAGTATCCCACTAATGAACTAAAATAAAAATTAAAATAAAAAGAAAATACAAAAGAAATAATCAGTTCACGCCGTGGAAAAAGTACCATGCTGCGGTATAGATTTCCCAAAGCACAAAAAGAGAAAAGATATAAAAAATTATAAGGGATACTCATCTCAGTTACAAGTCCCTAACCACTTCAACACAACATTCAACCCACCATCTACTCCAATTTCTTTGATCATGAAAGATGTGACATGCATTCTCTAAAATGTAGAATTCAAAAGGTAGGATGAATTATTGAAACAAAGAAACTAGACCTAAATCCTACTAAAAACTGAACCTAATCCTACTGATTAAGTTCCTCCCCACACTTAGCCAACATAATCATACATAACAATGTCATCTCATTTTCAATCAACATGCAGAAGTACATTATAAGTGAAGGAAGAGAAATAACTTGGTGCTTAAGGTGGGTCCTTCAGCTCCTGTGGGACATTTTTCTCGTAGTCATTATGTGGCGAGATGACTCGTCCAGTTTCCAATTCCGTGTTATCGTCCTCACTCCGTAGTCCACCTAAAACATCGACAGAAAACACTTCCTCCAAGGAATCATTAGTCAATGGCTTCATCGGTCATTCAAATTCAATTCATGCATCATCAGCCAACATGTTCACTCCTAAAAGTGAATAGTCCTTATGGGGATGTTTCATAGCTTCATACATATTAAAGCTAACCTGTTGACTGCCTACCTCCATGGTGATCTTACCTTCCTTTATGTTGATCATGGTGCTGGCAGTCCTTAAGAATGGTCACCCTAGAATTAAGGAAGTGTCCTACATAACTTCAAAAGATATATCAAGCACATAAAAATCAACTGGGAAAACCAAACCTTTTACCTGAACCAAAATGTCTTCGATAATTTCCACTAGATGCCTAAATGATCTATCAACCAATTGTAACACAGTAGATGTAGGTTTTAAACTCTTAACTCCTAATGATTGATAGATAGACTTAGGCATCACATTAATTGTTGCCCCCAGATCTAACAAGGCTCTTCCTATGGTAACTTTCCCTATTGTGTATGGAATGGTAAAAGATCCAGGGTTTGGACACTTGACAGGTATTTGGGGTTTAAACAGGTCTGACACATTTGAACTCACTTGGACTCTCTCATTGGGCCTAAACTTCCTCTTATTTGTGCATAAGTCCTTAAGATACTTGGCATAGGCCAGAACTCTTTTCACTAAATCAAGCAAGGGAACATTGACTTCAACATTTCCAAACAAATCAATTATATCCTCTTCATGTTTACTCTCAGTCATACACTTGCTCATTAAACATGAATTTGCAAAAGGGAGGTATTCAAGATTTACCTCCTTACCTATGGCTTCATGCTTGCTTGATTCCTTATGCTCAGCTTTGTCCTTGGAACTCTCTGAAGTAGCTCCCTTGTTGTTTGACGCAGAATTCCTTTCATTCAATAAGGACTCTTCCTTGAAACTTTCAAACTTCTTGATTTTCTCCTATGGTAGAGGCATTTCTTCACTCTCAATCTCCTCATCACATGCTTCTTCTTTTTGATCATTAAATCGCACTTGTTTCCCACTTCGCAGGGCAATTGCATTCAGATTTTTTGAATTCATCACAGTGTTAGAAGGAATTGTTCCATTTCTTCTTGCTTGGTTCTCACTCAAATTGTTGGACAATTGGCTCACATAAGAGTTTATATTTTATGCCTTTGTCTCCCATTGCTCCATTCTCTTCTCTAAAGTATTGAACCTAGCAGCTGTCTTAGAGGAATCCTGCTGGATGAGCATGGCTAGTGCATTGAATTGATTGGTGTTAAAATTCCTCTCTTCCTTCATCAAAGTCATCATATTTGTAGCAGTTGATTGGTGTCCTCTTTGGTTGGGACAGTCAGAGCTTGCTGTGGGTTGGAGAGTGGGTTAGTGGAAGTACCAACTCCTCCTCCTTGTTGAAATCTATTTGGAGCTCTCCCCTCTTCATTCCACCAACTAAATCTTGGATTGGCCTTCCAACCCTCATTGTAAGTGTTGGAGTAAGGGTCCCATTTCTGATTTGTTCTTCTCGGATACACTGCTAAAACCTCCTCATACCGACCTGGGCAAACACTGGTTATGTGCATGACCAATCCACAAGTATCATAACTGGGTCCAATAAGATCCATTGAAGATGATGGTTGATGCACATTCATGTTCTTCAATTCTGCAGTGATGAAAGACAATTGTGGAGTGATTCTATTCTCCAATGAGTCAACCTTAGACTCCAGACTCTCCATTCTTCTAACTTGAGCTGTTGAAGCTCCCAACTCATGGACCCCTCTGGTATCTCTCACACTATACTGTTGACGATTCAGAGCCATATTCTTGATCAAATCCCATGCTTTTAAAGCTGTAAGATCAATCGAAGAACCTTTTGATGCCACATCCAACATACCCTTATCTTGACTTTTCAACCCATCATAAAAGTACTGCACTAACTGCTCATTAGGTATCTGGTGATGGGGACATCTGGACAGTAGGTCTTGGAAGCGATTCCAATAATCATAAAGAGACTCATCATAATCTTGCCTTGCTGAATAAATCTCTTTCCTCATAAATGAAGTCCTGGAAGTTGGAAAATATTTCTCCAAGAAAGCTTTCCTCAAATTGGCCCAGCTATGGTAGGCATTTGTCACATGTCTTGGAAGGCTCATATACCACTCCCATGCGTTTCCTTCCAAGGATAAATGAAAAACCTTCCATAGAACTTGGTCTAATGAAGCTCCCACTGGCTTCATACTCTGACAGATCATAGACAAAGGATTATAAGTGCCTATAGGGATCCTCTCCTACCAAACCATGAAATTTAGGAAGAGAATTAATAAGTAATCCTTTCACTTCAAAGTTAACATCAAAATTAGGACAAGCAGTAGTAAATGGATCATAATTCACATCAGAAGTATTTGCCTCCCTAATGGTTCTCCGTCTCTGATTCCCATTGTTCTCTCCAACTCTCTCATGCTCTCTATTTCCTCCATTATCACCATTTCTAGGTTGGTTGGCGTGAAAGTTAGGATTTTGCAGAAAAGTGGGATTCTCAGCTATGATCACTCTTTCTCTCGACTCACTCTCACTAGTGGGCTGATTTGACTCCTCTTCCACAACTTTCCTTCTTCTCTCTTATTCTTTCCTCTCTTTTCTAATCTTACTTAAGCGTCTCTTAATCTCAGGTTGAAAAGGAATAAGTCTAGCTCTCCGGGACATGCAAGAAAAACAAATCAAATAAAAGAAATTGTAAAAAAATGTACTAACAGAAACACAAAGTCAAATAAAAGGTGAGATGTGAAGGATGTGAGTGTATGATGTATAAGAGTATGTATGAAGATGGGTATGTGTGAAAGATGCTAAGTATGAAAAATCCAACTGTGAAAGCATTCTTTTAATTGTGTTTTCAAAATGTATGCTATGCAAAAAAATAATTAAAGTAAACTATACTATGAACAAGTATGAAATGAAACTATCCAAAATGAAATCTAAAGGAAAAGGTTCATATTATCAATGACAGACAAAGATGACAACGACTATCCTAAAGAAAATCAATTGCTTGGTTCCCCGACAATGGCGCCATTTTGATCGGTGTGTGATCGAGTCTTTGGATCACTCCCTTAGAAACCAAAATTAAAAAAATTAATTCCAAGGATTGCAATATAGAGTGCAACCCTGGGTTATCTCGCTTAATCGGAACCTAGAGCAAATGATCTAAACTAGCCTAATTGTCATGAAATGCAAACTAAATTAGTTAAGAGTGCGGTTTTAGATTGTTTTGATTAAACTAAATGAATTGAACTAAATGAAAGAAAAGTGTATAAAAAGGGTGTTTTTGGATTTTTGAGAAATGAAAAGTGAAAACTCAAACAATGATCAAATGTGATAAAAGCCTCTTAAAAACTAGCTTTGGCTATCATAGTTCTAAACAAATCTTTTGGGAGTGAAATTCACTAAATTTTCGAATGATAAACCTTAAAAAACTCTTTAAGTCCAAGGTTTTAATCAATGAACTTCATTTCTTAGAACCTTGCTGAATTCGGCTTAGTGTGTGTAATGGGAAAGTTAATGCAAGTGGTCAATTTGGATCATGAATAATCTCAATATCAATCATAACTAGGCAGATAAAAGAGAATTAACACAATCACCAAAAAGACATATATGAAACTTCATATATTGAGCATCCAAGTTCTACATAAACAAATCCATAACACAATGCATTGTTCAACTCTTGATTAAACTCTAATCAAGAAAAATCTAACTACAAAGCATAAATCCTAACTCAGGAGTTTATAACAATATAGTCAAATATGACAATGTAAAACTACTCCCTTTTGAAGCCCTTTGAACTCAAGCCATCGCTACATCTTTAAGAGGAAATGGTGCTTAGCCAAGCATCACTCCGAGAGCACAACAACTGTAGATACACCAACCCCATCCATGGCAGCAGCAACCAAATGATGAGAGTGACGATGAGAAGTTAAAAAATGGGTGATGGATGATGGTCGAGAGTGAGATATGAAGTCTATAAATGTCGGCTCTCACTTCTCTCGAATATATCTCTGTGTTAAGTCTCTCCGCATAACCTAATTTGGCATGTTTTTAAATGTTGGGTCACGGGCCAGGTTGGAACAGTGAAAGCTTTTTCCTAAATATGTTCGGGTTTTTGATGTTTTGCCACGGTGACAAGCAAGCTCACCGTGGCATTGCGTGTTTCTTAGATCCTTCATCATGGCGAACTTTTCCCAAAAGTTTCGCCTGATTCTTCGTTCTTCGCCGCGGCGATAGATGGGCTCGCCACGGTGAATTTTTCCCGAAGACTATGATCTCCTGTTGACTTCAATTCAACACGTTGACTCCCTTCTCTTTAAGGATCTTACAATCAAAAATAGCAATTTGCAGTATCAACTGTTCTTAGAAAACTTAAGAAATGCAATTAATACCAATTATGACAATTTTACTATCAAATTGCATAAAATAAAAGTGCACACTCGAGGATTTATTTTAAGCACAAAATCAAGAATTAGGAGTCAAAAAGTATAGTAAAGGCCATAAAAGTGTTTTCAATTTAGATAATAAACTTGGTCTCAATCATGAATTGATTGTGATCTTAAATCGAATTAATGAAATCCTTGATACATTAGAAATAATCAAGGAAATAATGAAGAGGTCATGATAATCAGGTTCCTAGCATATGTAATTATAATAGTATCTAAACTATCCATGGTCATAGGATTAATGAGATAGGATATTATTAATCTTGATAGAGTAGTACATATTATACTCCTTGATTAGTCTCATAAACTATAAGCATGAGTTGTTTAGAGTTAACATGTGGATGTTTGTTATGAGTAGTAAGTACATTAGATGACCTACCATGAGACAATCATGTGGATAACCTATTCTAGTGTCACTGATAGTCTCATCATAGCAATGGTAAAAATATCCTTAGACTTGAGGTTCTCAAGGGTATCTTTGATTTTGATCCTATAGTTAGTCTCTATAACTAGTTGCCTCTCAGAGGTTGCTCATAGGGTGCTGATTAGGTGCAACTTGAGGAATTCGAAGGTAATTGGGTAGCCAATAAAAGATTCATCACTCTTAATAGGAAGAGATGATACCTACAACCTCTTGTCAAGGTTATTACTCAAGAATCTATGGCCAGAGTTAAAATGTCATGAAGATAGTCTTTAGTGACACATCCAATTAATAAGCCTCGGGATAAGAACATAATTTGGGCTAGATATGATGTAGTTAGTCTAGTGGGAGTTGACACTTTAACCATACTTTGAACCATATGGGGTATAGCATGGTGAAAGGATGAATTGCACGGAAACATTTTCTATGGAAGGTTTATAGTCAAACCATTGAATTTTTAGTCAATTGGGGGTCATGATGTGTTGCTAGATATCACTCATGACTTGCTTTAATTAAGTGCTAATTCAAATGGCTAACATAACTGGGAACCTAATTGGTCACATACATAGGAGATGTGAAGAATGAGTAAAATGGTTTTGGATAGGATCCAAGATATGAGAGGTGCATGACTAAACTAGACAAGTGTGGTAGTTTAGGGTCATTTGATTATTGATAGTTGTCAATTGCATGATGTTTTAGGGTGTAATTTGATGTGTAATTAGTGTGAAGTTGAGTGTTAAGTGTGCATTTAAGGTTTAATTGTATTAGTTTGGGTGTTTAACTGTTTTATGGGTTAGTTTGAACCTTTGAGCCTAATTGTTATAATTTTTGAGGTACCTTGACATATGAGTTAGTGTTGCAGGGTAAACAGGAAAGAACGGTGAAGATTTAAGGAGTTTTGAGCCAAAGACATAGGTCATGATCGTGCATATTGGGCCACGATCACGATAGAGAAGGAAGAGTCAACAACAGCTAGGCCACGATTGTGCACATAGGGCTATGATCGTGTCAGAAAGCATCCAGTCAGGCCATGATCGTGCACATTGGGCCATGATCATGATAGAAAGGTTAAAGCACCAGCCACAATCGTGGCAGGTAGAATCACGATCATGCCCTACATCGGGCTGATATACAAACTCGATTTTTGAGCGATTTATTAAATCGTTTCGACCTTAACCTTGACCTGGAGCCTCCAAAGTATAAATTGATTATGATGTCACAATCTAGTTTGTCTTTGGAGAGCTAAGAGAGTCGTATAATCTAGTTTCACTCTATAAATTTTGAAAGAAACCTAGAGAGAGATCAAGAGATCGAGGAAGGAGACGAAGGAAGAGAGACACAGAGATAAGTTTAAAGCGATATACTTTTCGAAACAGGTAGTTTTCCATAGTTGCTGCCTCCGAGATTCACTCCAACAAAATTTCTTGTTTTTATTTTGATTTTATTGATGTATGAAATTGAGATATTCATTTCAATTATTGTTGTTGAGTGTTGATTTACTGTCCATACTTACCTTTGGGTTTTTTAGTTTTTGAGATTAATAAAGTTTATTTGATTATGTTTTCTTTTGATTTAATTGTGATTCCATTTCTATTTTTAATAACTTGGCAATAGAGAGGGTGAGCTAAGTAAAAGTCATCGATTTGGGATAACAATAGTTAGGTGAATTAATAGGTAGAAAATTGAATCAAACTAGTAGAGTCATGTAACGAGAGATCGAGCATAGATTCTCGTTAGGTTAATAGATAATTTAGAACTACTTTAGGTTTTGGGTCAACTGTGAATTGAGAGATCGTGATTCCATAATTTAAATTAGGGATCATCAATTAGGGTTAAGAATTATAACTCGAGAGAGAGTAATTCACCCTAGGATTGTCTAAGCCCGTTAAGTCGAAAATTGCATAATTGGTTAGATTTTCTTAGTTTTGAATTATATCCCCCTTTCTCTCACTTGGCTATTTCTAGGTTGATTTCAGAGTGTTTGTGTGAGTTTTCCATTTTGTAACCTTTTTGCACTTTAAATTCTCATATTTTGTTATTGATTGATTTAATTTTTGCATTAGTTATTTTTTTAGGTTATTGAGAATTTAGCTGACCTTAGATTTTAGGACTAGTTTACTTTCCTCGTAGGATCGACACCTTAGGTACTACGTGAATGACCCGTGCGCTTTCTGTGATTACTAAGGATATAAATAGTAAAACTGAGCATGTGTAACCTTGAGCAAACAGTTATGAATCATACGACACATGTGGACAATAAAATTACCCTTTAATAAGCAAGATGACAAAATTACCCCTTAAAGAAAGGGTGGAAGTTTCATGCTAAACTAAGTGGGATTAAATTTCACTTAATTCCCACTAACTCTCCATTGATGACGGAGTTAGAGGAAGGCCAAAGGGATTAAGAAAATCAATTTTTGTGCAAGTTTTGTTTGAAAACAAGTGATTTTTTATGAAGTGTTCATCATATTCTCTCACTATCTACAAACACTCTCTCAAAGAATACATCACAAAGCTAGAACTTTGTGTGTGTTTTAGCCACTCCTCCTAAGAGGTTTCAGGCTTCACTCTTCATATGGATATCATTAGAGATATCCTCCTTTGGTCATTATGGTTTATAGTAACACAAAAATGGGAAGACAATGAAGAACAAAGGATATTGTAAGGTACACATATAAAGTTCGTGTTTTGTTAAAGTTACATCTAATGGCACTTGAAAGTTTCACATCTTCAATGTGTGTGACCCATTAGGTTCCTGGTTATGTTGGCTACTTGAATTAACATTAATTCAAGCAACTCATGAGTAGTATCTAGCAACACATCATGACCCCAAATTGAATAGAAAGTCAGTGGTTTGACTATGAACCCTTTCATAAACAATGTTCTCATGCAATTCATCCTTTCACCATTTATACCCTAGTTGGTTCAAATTATGTTTAAAGTGTCAACTCCACCTAGACTGGCTACATCAAATCTAGCCCAAGTGATGTTAGTTCTTATCCCCAAGGCTCATTACTCAATTGGATGTGTCACTGAAGACTATCTTTATGACAATTCCACTCTGGCTAGAGAATTTTGAGTAGTAACCTTGATAAGAGGCCGTGGGTATCGTCTGCTTCTATCAAGAGTGCTGAACCCTTTATTGGCTACTCAATTGCCTTCAAATACCTCAAGTTGTACCCAATCACAACCCTATAAGCAACCTCTAAAAGACAATGAGGAACGAACTCAAAGTACGAGATTGATATCCAAGATATCCTTGAGCAATTCAAGTCGAAGGATATTTGCACAATTGATGATAAGACTATCATTGACACTAGAATAGATTACCCATATGATTGTCTCATGGAAGGTCATCCAATGTACTTATTACTCTTAGTAAGCATCTACATGTTAACTCTAAACAACTTAGGCTTACATCTTATAAAATCCACTGCTTGATGTGATCAAGGAGTATAATATGTGCTACTTTGTCTAAATTAATAATGTCTTGTCTAATTAGTGCTATAACCATGGATAATTTAGATATCAACATAATTACATATGATATGAATCCCATTATTATGATCTCATCATGATTTCCTTTATGCTATGTAATGTATCATGGGCTTTGTTAATTTAATTTATGATCATTATCAATTTATAAAGAACATGTACATAAACTTAACAAAAAAGCCTTTTTATTAATAAAAAAGATTTGTATAATAAGTGCTAAAGGAGATTGCCTTTAGATCACTTCTCTAACACTACCCCTATTGCATAATCACTTGCATCATTTATGATCTCAAAGGGGAGTTTCCAATTTAGCGGTTGAATCACCAGTGGGGTTGTTAGAAGCTACTTAAGTTTGTCAAAAGCTTCCTTACACTTCTCATCAAACTCAAAGGAGACATCTTGTTGTAAAAGCTTCCATAGTGGTGCAGCTACCTTTGAAAAGTCTTTAATGAACCTTCGATAAAAACCTACATGCCCAAGAAAAGAACTCATTTCCAACACAGTAGAGGGGTACGATAAAAAAGAAATAAGATCGAATTTTGATTTATCTACCTCAATGCCTCTAGCAAATATAACATGGCCTAAAACTATACCTTGATCCACCATAAAATGACATTTTTCCCAATTTAACACAAGGTTAGTTTTTATGCATCGTTCTGAGATAATAGTAAGATTTTCAAGGCAATCATCGAAAGTAGAACCATATAAACTAAAATCATCCATGAATACCTTGATAATCTTTTCAACAACACATAAAAATGCTTACCAAGCACCTTTAAAATATGGAAGGTGTTTTACATACTCCAAATGAAATTTATCAATAAACGAACATACTGAATGGGCATGTAAATATGGTCTTCACCTGATCTTCTAATGCTATCGAGATCCAAAGATAACTTCAAAAGCCATCTAGAAAGCAATAATAATCATAGCCAGCCAATCTCTCAAGCATCATATCAATCAAGGGAAGGGGAAACTGGTCCTTACGAGTTCCAGAATTCAACTTCCTATAGTCAATACACACTCGCCACCTAGTTTTTACTCAAGCGAAATCAAACTTACCTTCTTGATTTGTCACAACGATGATTCCAGACTTTTTTGGAACCACCTAGATAGGACATACCCACTTACTTTCGGAGATCAAATAGATCACTATTCGCTTAAGGTTACAGGTGCTAAGGTTTACTATTTATAGCCTTAGTTATTATCATAAGCACACGGGTTGTTCGCGTAGTACCTAAGGTGTCAATCCCACAAGGAAGGAAAACATTCCTAAAATCTAAGATCTTCCTAAGCTATAATAATTCTAAACAATTAATTAATGCATAAATTAAGTCAATCAATAATAGAATATGAGAATTTAAATTGCCAAAACTCACAGATTAGTAAACTTAGACAACAATCTGAAAGTCAAACTAGAAATAACCAAGTGAGATAAAGACAAATTTCATTTGAAACTAAAGAAAATCTAACCAATTCTATAATTTCTGACTTAATGGGTCTAGATGGTCCTAGCATGAATTACTCTCTCTTGAGTTATAATTCTTAACCCTAATTGAAAATTCCCAATTCAAATTATAGGAATTGTGGTCTCTCGATTTGCAATTAGTCTAAAACTTAAATTAGTTATAAAATTGTCTATTAACTTACTGGGAATCTATGTGCGATCTCTTGTTACACGACTCTACTGGTTTGATTCAATTCTCTACCTATCAACTCACCTAACTCTCATTAGCTTAAATCGATAATTTTTACGCGGCTCACCCTCTTGGCTTATTACGAAGAATGAAAATAGAATCATAATTAAATCAAAAGAAAACAAAATCGAATAAACTTCATCAATCTCAAGAATTAAAAACCCAAAGGTGAGTATAGACAACAAATTAACATTCAACAACAATATTTCCAATCAATATCAAAATTTGATAAATCAATGAAATCAAAATACAAATAAGAAATACTGTCATAATGGATCTCGAAGTTCTGGGAAGTACTTAGCATCAAACTTGCCTCCGTGTCTCTCTTCCTTCATCTCCTTCCTCAATTGCTTGGTCTCTCTCTAGGTTTCTCTCAGATTTTTGCAGAATAACATTAGGTTTCTCGACTCTTTAGGCTCTCCAAAGACTGCTGGTGGCTGTCATGTAATGTTCTATTTATTATGCGGAAGCCCTAAGTCAAATTTAGGGTCGAAACAATCCAAATAATCACTCAAAAGTTGACTTTTCATGTTAGCTTGATGTAGGGCATTATCACGACTCTGCATGTCATGATCGTGACTTGTGCTTTAACCTTTCTATCATAATCTTGGCCTAATGTGCACGATCGTGTCCTAGTTGCTACTGGTTTTTCATTCTCTTTCATGATCGTGGCCAATATGCATGATTGTGGCCCATGTCCTTTAGCCTGAAGCTCCTCGAATCTTCATCGTTCTTGTCCGTTTACCCTGCAACACTAGCACACACATTAAGATACCTCGAAAATATAACAATTACGCTCAAAAGATTTAAGCTAACCTATAAAAAACACTTAAACACATAAGCTAACATAATTAAACCCTAAATGCACACTCAACACTCAATTTCACACTAATTATAAAACATATCACACCCTGAAACATCATACAAAACATAACTTTAAACATCCCCACACTTAAATGTTTGCTTGTCCTCAAGCAAACAAAACATAAACATAACACAAAACATGTAATGCAATAATGAGCCAACAACTCTAAACTTTATGAAATAAATTTAATCTTGGACACAATCATTCAATTTATGTCAAATAATTAATAAGTAAAATATGTGTCTGAGGGCTTTGAACTAAATATACAACTAAATTAAGACCTAAGTGTTAACTTATTAGCCCTTTTCAATTGTACACACACTTTGGTCTAGTGGGTGTTTTTATTTAAACACACTTTTTCTTGATGAAACTGAGATTTAGTCTTTTACTCGGAGGCAAAAATTGGTGATGAATGTCGATCCGATTACTCAACTAAATCATTTATTAAATAGCTTGGTTGAAACATCATTGTAGCCTTTCTATGCGATGACACACATTTATGATGCGTGTTGATCTGGTTACTTAGCTGTTATCCTGTTTTCAACTAGCTACTAGCTCTAATCATAACTCGAAGGTCAGTGGAATAGTAATTTATTTAACCAACATTTTTTTCAAATTTTACCTTACTACTCTTAGCTATTCGTTTCCGTGAAAAAAACTAGTTAAGCTACCTAAGCTAAAGACCTCAAATTATGAATGAATGTGACAATCTAGAGAGTGCTAAATTTACCCTAAGTCCTAATTAGACTATATATTTATCCAAAGGCCCCCTAATTCACTAATTTCGAAGGCTAATGATCATTCACAACATAATAGACTATGTCCAAAATTAAAAATATTTCGCTCAATCTAAGCCATTGACACATTCACACACTTCACATAATGCAATCTAACACTATCATATGGTATGTAAAATCACATACAAAAGCAAAAACATAGAATCCCTCCCTACACTTGAACAACACATTGTCCTCAATGTGAAAAGGAAACACACACAAGCACATAAAACAAAAGAAAGGACGAAATTTAAAATAGATAAGAAACAAATAAAATTGAATTTGAAAATACAAATAGAAATAAACGTAAACAACCTAAAATTGAAGGCTAATTTAAGGAAAGAAAAATTGAAAACAATTTGACTAGGAATAAATCCTATAGAGAAGGAGGTGTTGATGGCATCTTTAAGACCACATCTGCTTGACATCAAGAGTGTTTCCCTGTCTTATAAGTGATTCAAGAGAGTAAAAGAATTAGCAATCCAATCATTCTAACTTATTCAAAACTTATTTAACAATTTAAAACAAACCTAACTATAGAACAATCTGAACCTAACTACTAAACATGCTCATTTATGTTGACCTTGTATTGTTAGAAACTCAATCAGGATCAATTATGAGAGGCTTGCTTCTACCCTTTTTATTCAATATTAGCTTTATAGCTTGTAAGTAAGCTACAAATTGCAGAATAAGTAGAAGGATGATGTTAATAATATTCTAAAAACCAATTAGGCTCAATAAAGTCCTTTTGATTGAATTATCAACACTACAAGACAATAGTCATTTAGCGACGGAAATTACCGACAGAATAAATAAAATTTCCGTCGGTACAAAATATTACCGACAGAATATACTAACTGGAGAAAATGTCATTGATTTCCTTGTAGCTAACTTTACCGACAAACTTTAAAATTGCGTCGGAAAGACAACTGTCATTGGTAAATATAACGAAAATTCACCGAAGGAATAGAACTTTCCAATACTAAATTTGCCAACAGAAGTTCCTTAACCGTATGTAAATTTAGCATCGGAATGCTTTTGTTATGTCGATAACTTTACCGACGGTAATGTGGTTACTGTCAGTAAATAGGCTTATACATTACCGACAGATTACACTGTCTGTCGGTGTATATTATAGTGAGTTACCGATGGAATTTTGTTGATTCCATCGGTAACATTTTTATTATATTTTTAAAATTTTATATTTTCATTTGTATTTCATTTGTTAATTTAATTTGTTAATGATTAAATATATACATTTAATTTATAATAGAAATTAATTTATTATATACATTTAATTTGGTTAAATTAAAATTTTGATTAATAATTAAGAATAAAAATATCATAATTGGTAATAAAAATGTTACAATGTAAATAATAATATCTGTAATATAAAGTAAATGAACTATACACTACTGATCAGGAGCTGGTGGATCGTCATGTTGGTCTGGCGACCTGCTGCCCCTAGCCATCAACTCATCCATCTTCCGACGGATCTGAGCCATCTTTTCCAATGACTGTTATTGTGCAACTATCGACTCTTGTTGTGCAGCTCGTCTGTTGCATCTGCTGCATTTGTTCCATCACTGTCTGCACTGTGCTCTGAAGATGCTGTTGTACTTGACGTGGAGGGTTGCGAATAACAAGTATTCATAAATGTTCCTAATCCGAAGATCCTCCTATGATGATCCTTACCACCAACTGCTTCCAAATAAGTGTCAGTCTCATCAACATTTTCCGATTGCTAAGACCACCGCTCAATAGTTTGTTGTATTTGGTCCTATCAGAAAGCAATGTTTATATATTAGTAAGTGATAATTATGAAGCATAAATTAATATTAAATCATAAATTTCACTTACATTTACTTCTCTACAACGTTCGTTGATGAATGTCACCCCGTTATGCTTCGTTGTCTGAGTGTGCAGAAATAATTGGCGGGGTGTAGGTGCCACGCCCAAAGACTTCTCTTGGATAGGAATAAAATGTTAATTATAACCAAAATAGATTTTATAAAGCAAAATCAATTAAAATATAGCAAAGAAAAGAGATGAGAATGTAACTGTTAATTGTAGATACTTACAAGTCTTTGTGCATGCTCATGGTGAGTAATAGATCCTCCCGTACGTACGGGAAGACTCTCTCCCTCTGGTCCTCCACGTCTATTGGTCAAATTACATTGTGAAATCGACATCACCACAGGTGATGTCAAATACGTCAGCGAACGGCTCCAAATTTCTTCAGAAATAAAAGGCGGTTGTACAGCCGCACTGTGTATCGCACCAACAAACTCGCGATAATGTGTACGCGCTCTAGACTCCTATACTCTATATACGATGTCATCCAATTGCGAATCCCAAAAAAATTCTTTCTGTAACAAAAGGAAATATATTTGATAA
>JAOSBN010023440.1:0-17060 GCA_027563595.1 Erythroxylum suave | reverse complement strand
TAATTCATTAATTATTTTAAAATGAATGATTTGTATTAGTATTTTTTAATTGTATCTATAAATAAGGAATTAAAAAATAGAGTAACATAAAAATTTAATGAAATGAGCTATTAAATAGCAAAAAATTCTTACAAGTTAACAATAAAATGAATTACATTAAATAATTTTTATAATTTTATCAATATTTGTTTTAATTGTATTTGTAATTTTTAATTACGATGAAAAAAATGAGAAACCTAAATATTTAGTGAAATGAAAAATCTAAAAATTAAATGAAACGAGTTATTGAATAAAAAAAACCTACAAGTTAGAAAGTCGTGGGCGGAGGGGTGTTTTTGGAAGTTGCTTACGTGTCTTGTTTCTGTCATAGGGACAAGAAATCTTGTCCCTCAGTTTTGGAAGGAAAAAAATTTATGTTTTTGTGATCTGGAGTCGGAACAAAAATAAGTAGGGTCAGCAACCAAACACTGTGAGGCACAAGATTTTTGTGTTTTGTTATTTGTCCCTACCAATGAAGACAACAACCAAACATTGCTTTATGGACTTCATGAGACTAGGGTTCAACGCAGCTAACCAAGGAGTAGTTAGGCCACTTGTACGAAAAGAATCATTTGAAATCAAACTAGCCCTCCTAAATATGCTTCAACAGAATGTGCAGTTTTATAAATTAAAAATAAAGATCCCAATGCATAAATAGTGAACTTTCTTGAAATCTGTGATACCTTTCGATACCATTAGATGGTAGAAGATGTGGTCAGAATTAGGCTTTTCCACTTTACCCTTAGAGATAGAGCAAAGGCTTGGTATCATTCGCTTAACCCAACCAATGTCATGACGTGGGATCAGCTAGTTTGTGCTTTCTTAGACAAGTATTTTCCCCTGACTAAGAGCACTAAGATCATCAAAGCAATTACCAACTTCTAGCAAACTGATTGGGAATCAATCTATGAAGCGTGAGAAATATACAAGGATTTGCAATGGAAGTTCCCACACCATAACTTACCTAAGGAATTTTTGTTACAAACATTCTATAGTGGAGTAACCCCGCATATGAGAGGTACTATTGACACAGCTTCAGGAGGATCACTGATAAGGAAGACAGTTGATGAAGCAAAAGAGCTGATAAAGGAGATGATGAGTAATAGATGCCTGTGGATGAACGAGTAGGGTAGACAAGCTACTACCTTCTGAGAGCAGAAAGGAATTGTGGCTATCGATCAAATGGCATAAATGCAAGTGAAGATTGATAACTTAACGCGATAGCTTAACAAAATGAAGGCTTCATCCTCAGCTTTTGTGAAAGTCATGCAACTCAGATGCGAATTTTGTGGACAAATGGACCATGATAAAATGGACTATTACTTGATGAAGGAAAATGATCCAGAGTAAGTAAATTATATAGGAGCGCAGTATAGACAAGGAAGGGGCAACAATCTCTACTCCAACACCTATAACCATAGGAGGAAGAATCACCCTGACTGCTCTTGGACAAACAATACTAGAGGACAGTTCAAACCCTAAGGATAATCATGCTTCCAACAAGATAAATTAAAATCAATGGAATCCAAGTTGGACAAGATTTTGGATAAAATTGGAGGCATGGAGGACATACACAAGAGGCTTGAAAGCAAATTCGAGCAAGTCACTATGAACCATGCCTTGTCAATACATAATTTGGAAGTCCAAGTAGATCAACTAGTGGAGGCAATATCCACTCGAAATGTGGGAACTCTTCTAAGCAATACTGAGTCTAACCCAAAATAATGAATCATGGCCATTGTTCAGACCCAGGAAAAGGAACTTGAACATATGAATGAAGACGGAGATAAAGGAGAAGGACAGGAACTTATGAAATTCTTTCCAAGTGAGCTCGTAATAGAGCCAATCAAGGAACCTCGACTTGGAATTCCATACCCTATTCTAGCTCAACAGAAGTCAATTTCAAGTAGGAAAACGAGGAGTTTTAAGGAGGATGAATCAAACAAGGTTGAGGACATAATGGAACATCTACAAACGAGGCTCACATTAAAGGGATCAGTCAAGAAGAAGGTTAAGCAGCACATTTTGGAAGAAAACGCTAACATAGTGCAGTAGAAAGAGGATTCAGGGGATTTTTATATTCCTTGCAGTATCAATAGAGTCAACATAGACAGGGCAATCATGGACTTAGGAGCAAGTATCAATATGATGCAGTATACCTTTAGTCAGAAGTTAGGGTTAGGAGAGTTAGTAGCCACAAAGATGTTAATAAAGATGGCCAATAGAACAGTTCATCAACCGAAGGGGATTATTAAGGAAGCACAAATACAAAGTGATAAATTTATCTTTCCCACAGATTTCTATATATTGGATATTGGAGAAGATGTGGAAACTCCTACGGCTCTAGATGACCGTTCGTAGCCATTGCTTGCTCAATAATTTACGTTGATAGGGGTGAACTAACTTTTAGGGTAGTAAAACAACAAATAACCTTCGAAGTGTTAATGAAAGATAGTAGATGTCCTCTTCCTCCAACTAATATCACAAAAAGCAAACCATGAGGAAAATGGGAAGTTATTGAGGATCTTGGAAATGAATTTAGAAAGAAAAGATCATGTACAAGAAGGAGAAGGAAGGAGAGTCACAAGGAAGCTAGAATCTATAACATGATAGCTTATATGCAAATTGTGAGATTAGTGACTGCACTACCATTGCATTATTCATTTGAACCATCATGAGAAAAATAGTGTGCCAAGCTACCAACATTAAAAGAAGCGCTGCATGGGAGGCAACCTATGGAATGTAATTTGACGCTTTTTGTTTGATTTTTAGATAGTTTGAATTTCGTAGTTAGGTTGTTTTGTTTCCAAATAAAATCGGGAAGGTAGAGGACTTTGTCATTAATTAGATGATCGAGGAAGTAAGCGAGGAGAGTTACAAGGGCCATAAATAGCTAAGAAGTGACTTCGTATGGTGAAGAAAAAATTACTGGGCCACAATCATGACCTGTGGCTAGGTAAAAAGGGAACATAAAATTTTTTAAGTTAATTTTAACCATTTTACCCTCTAACCACCTATATATTCATTTCTAACTTCACTTTTTCACACTTTCATTTTTACTTTATCTCTCTAGGCTTTAAACTTCCAACCACTCTTACTTCTCTTTAGAAAATTTCAAATATGACTCACTAGCTAGTATGCAGCGCATTAAGCAATCAACTAAGCAGGATCAATTGGCGGGACAAAACCAAGTCTCAGGATGAGGGAGAAGGAGTAAAGCAGCAGATTTCAATGAACCTTTCTATCTATACAGAGGAGGAAGATATTCATTTTCAATCCCTCATTGCTAAACAAATTGTAGTCCCTATATATTTTGATTTTGATACACTTGATAGGCTAGAACTAAGCGATGGGGTAGAAAACTTAGCAGAAAGAATTTAGTGGGCAAAATTCATACACTTTCATTTTTCTATTTACTAGAGCTCACCTTAGAATTCTTTACTTCCCTTTCCTGTGAAGCTAGGAACCTCAAAAAAATGTGGTTTAGGTTACGGGGATGAGCTTATGAACTAAACATCAAAATTATGTGTGAGATATGTGGATTCCCTGAATCTTCCATTATCGATCAGCATGATGATTTTTGTGCTTCTCGCTATTGGAATGAGCTCACTAGGTTATAGCAATTAGATGCTAAAAATGCCTACAACAACATCATAAGGACCCATGAGCATTTGTTATTGTACAAATTCATATGTCAATTGGTTTTTGATAAATTAGTAACAAACAAGTATTCAACAAAGGAACTTTTCATATTACGGTGCATGGATCACAAAATTCCAATATGTACCTTCACACACATGTTGAATGCTATTATTGTGACTCCGCAAAAAAGGAGAAACAATTTAGTACGGGGTACCTAGTTTTTTCCATTGTTGAATATTATAGTGTGGACTATAGTGGTTTAACTTTCCATCTCCTAGACATGCTAAATCATCATCGTCTATGGCATGCTAAAATCCTTAAGTCTTATAACATGAAACTCCAGGATTTCAGTCAAAAGATGCATGTTAAGATTAGGGCTAGTTAGGTGAGTTCGAGTACAATGCCATCTTAGTAGGCAGAAGAGGACTTGGCTAGTGAAGAGTCCGAGGAGAAAGAAGAAACAAAAGAACCAGGTTAGAAGAAAGTCTTGGATACAATCTTCGCAAACAATAAGGTAATTAAAGATACACTTACAGAGAACTCCAAAATGATGAAGGAAATTGCCCGAAAACAATGATGCCAAAGCTAGGATATCCATCATATTCATTGATAATTCGAGACTCAGGGCATTCAATTGCCACCTCCAATACCATCCTGGCCTCCATCACCATGAGGCTTTGTCTAAACCCCTTTATTTTTAAATTTAGTCCTCAGTCCTCAGTCCTCATTTTTTGTTTTACTTTAATTTATATTTCTGCCTTCCTTATGTGTTTTGTTGTCCCCTTATCACATTGAGGACAATGTGTTGTTCAAGTGTGGGGAGGGTTACGTGTTTTGCTTTGAATGTGATTTTGCATATTATATGATAGATGTTAGGTTGCATTTTGTGAAATGTGTGGATGTGTCAATGGCTTAGATAGATTGAAATTGCTTTAATGTTGAGCATAGTCTGTTAGAATGTGAAGAATCATTAGCTTGCAAAATTTGTGAATTAGGGTCTTTAAATAAATATACAACTTAATAAAGATTTAATGTGAGTTTTTCACCCTTTAAATTGTCACATCACTCATAATTTGAGGCCCTTCGATTTAAGTAGCTTTACTAGTATTTTTCATGGAAATGAGTAGCTAAAAAACAAGGTAAGAAATAATAATAATAATAATAAATAATATTCTCTAATAAATAACTATTTCGTTGACCTTTGGGTTATGAATAAGGCTAGTAGCCAGTTGAGAGCGTCATATAGTTGAGTAACCGGATCAACATGCATCACAAATGTGTGCTTTAGCATCAAAAAGCTATAATGACGTTTCAACCAAGCAGTTTAATAAAAATGACCTATTTGACTAACCGGATCGACATTCATCACCAATGTTTACCTCCAAGTAACAAACTAAATCTAGAAAATGTTTTCTAATAAAAACCTACCAAACTTGTAATAGCTTGACTTTTCGTAAAAACATACTTAGGAGTAGTTACAGAGTGTAAATGACTAAATAATTATTAATGTGTGTGTGCATTTGAAAAGGGTAAATAAATTAACACTTGGCTCCGGATTATTTTGTATATTTAGTTCAAAGCCCCTAGAAGCATATTTTTCAAGTTAATGATTTGATATAACTTGAATGATTGTGTTTAAAATTAAATTCCATGAAGTTGAAGCCATTGTCTCATTATTGCATTGTGTGTTTATTGTTTTGTTTGCTTGAGGACAAGCAAACTTTAAGTGTGGGGATGTTCATAAGTGTGAATTGCATCATGTTTTAGGGCTTAATTTGTTATGTATTTAAATGTTAACTTAATTGTTTAGTATGTGTTTATGTTAGAATTGTGTTAGTTTGTTAATTAATTGTTTTTATAGGTTAGTACAAGCCTTCGAGCATAAATATTATGTTTTTGAGGTACCTTGATGTGTTTGTAAGTGTTTTAGGGTTAACATCAAAGAATGGAGAAGTTTCACAGACACTTAGGTTGAAACAACATCCTATAATTGTGGCACAATATGCCATGATCGTGACATAAGCATGGGAGCCAACCCACCATCATGGCCTATATATTGACAGAAGCCGAAAACATTGCCCTGATTGCCATGATCGTGACCGAAGGGTTAGATGCCATGATTGTGGCCTACATCTACTAGATGCGTAGACATTTAGAAAAGTTAAGTTTCAAGTAAGTTTTTAGACCTTTTGAAGCCCATAAAACCTTAGGGCTGCCTAAAACCCAAAAAGGTATAAAAAGAACAAAACAAAGAAGAGGAGAAGTTTTTGCATCAGCCACCATTGAGAAACCCTAAAGAGAGTTCATCAAGAGATTGAGAAAGAGAAGAAGGAAAAGAGATGTTTAGAAGAAGCCTACGTAAAGTACTTCCCGGAATAGGAGGTTCCCTATCGTTGTTGTCTCTGTCATCCGTTCCAATCTTATTTCTGGTTTATTTCTCAATTTTATTATTGTATAGAATTGGGATAGTCATTGATGAATAGATTGTTTGAACAACCCGTACACTTATGGAATATCAAGGTTAAATATTAAAACTTACACATATCGAAAAATCGTGAACAAACATCAAGCATTAACTTTTCTAGAGCATACTGTGAGTTATATGTGTAAAATCATTTATATGTACTTTTGTATGAATTGTATGCTTAATATGGAACGTATGTACAACTGATTAATAATTTTCGGACTTAGATTCGAGGCATTTGATATATGTGGCATGAGTACACATAAATGAAAGGAAATGAAAACATAACATATGAAATGCTGCATCTCATTACAATGAATGCATGATCAGATAAAGGAGTTGTGACCAGAGTAACCGATGTGCAAAAAAGAGCTTTGAGCTCAGGATTACGAAAAAGAGCTTCAGGCTCAGATATCATGGACTCATTATCCACATTAGATATGGGCTAGAAATGATCTTAGTATCCACAACGGATATGGGACAGTAAATTGGATTGATAGGCACTTAATCACAATAAAAAAAATGAGAATGGGAACACATGTGTATTTGCATATAAATCCCTACATGTATCAAATTATTGAATTGAAATGAATTATTGAATTGTTTTGAAATAGTGAATTACAGTTGAAGTTAGTGGAGGATGTGATGTGATATGTAATGCTAGCTAACATGATATGCTTTTGGAAGTATGATAAACTTTGATATACTTGTTTTCATGATCTGACTTGAGTGAATACATCGATGATGGTTCATTCACTGAGTTCACAAATTCATTAAAATTGCACTATTGTTTTTCAAGTTCAAGGGAGTTCTAGCTACTAAGGTGGTAGAGTAGAAGTCTAGTACTTGTATTTTAAGGATGAGAATGGCTTAAAGATCTGATCAGCTGAATCTGAGTAGTCGAGTTAGAGTCTTATATATTAGCATCCCATTTCATGTTGTATATTTGATACTAAGAATGAATTAATTTTTTTTTTGTAATGTATATTTGAATTTTGAATTGTAATGACACATATGACTTTTCTGTTTGTGACTGAAATAGGAAGAAATGAACATTTAGGATGCTTATGATATGTTTCATGTACATGATATGTTTAACACCTTTAATGAGTTAGTTTGATTGTCCTAATGTATCACTTTTATAGAGTACATTCTCGAATATCCTCTGGTATGTTCGATCTTATGCTTTATGAGAGTGGCATATTACAAAAAATCATAAAGTTATTTTGCTTAGATATATACCATATACTTTTTTTTAAAACTTTCTACACCTAATACTTTAAGATCTATTAAGATCTAAACTAAGTCCACTTCTATTTCAAAAATTGCTCTTTTCTCTCAATAACTCTTCTTTTTCTTTATCCAATAAGATCTAAACTAAGTCCACTTGTTTCTCCCATTAATTCTTCATTTCTCTATCCGTTTTTAGTAAAGAATGAAGGTTTACAATATAAGCTAGCCTAAGACTAAATCCAATAGCACTAATGAGAAAATTCAAATTTCTTATCAAACAAGTAAATCATAATTTTGAGAAACTAGCTCTTTATTATATAGAAAGAATTATTTGGTAAGTTTTAAAGTTCAATGAAAAATAATGGACGAAGCACCCATGACTGTCAATATTTGATAATTATAGGTTGCATGATATTTTAATAGGTATTTTAGTATCTTTTTAGTTTTTTATTAATTTATTTATGCCTCTTTAGATTCAGAATTGTGTTAAGCTAGTTAGATATTTGTGTTTTGAGTGTTATGTAGGTTAAAGCATGCTATTGAACTTTAATTTTTTATGTTTAAGGTGCTTTGATGTTTTTGTTAGCGTTTGAGTTTAGGCATTGAAGAACGAAGAAGATTTTGAGGAAGCCCAACGTAAGACCAAGGCCATGAAACGATTGTGACAGAAGCAAATTTTAAGTGCCACGATCATGACCTTATCGTGGTATAATTATGACTTGCGTGATAATAATGCGGGGACTGCTTCCAAACTCAACTTTTTGAGGGTTGTTTCAAACATTTAGGCCTAGGTAAAACCTAGTATTTAACCTAAAAAGCCCTAGGACTATAAAAGAAAAAAATTGACCTAATTTAGAGAGCCTCTATTTGCCACCTAGCGAAAAGCTAAGGAAAAGGAAGAAGGAAGAGAGATAAGAATGGAAAGAAGAAGGTGGAGCTTCATCTGCTTCAACCTCCAATCGTCCAAGTAATCTTCTTTTCATTTTTTATTTTGTTCATTTGATGTATAAGATGGAATTGATAATGATGAACTTTGGGTTAAGGGTGTTCTAACTTCTTTTAGGGATTTATACTTGACTTAATGTTAATCTAGTTGTTTTTGTTATTAATGATGTTAGGTGTTGTGATTACTTTTTGTAATTGCATGCTTCGGTAATAAATTGAGAGAGTCAACCAAATACAAAATGATTAGGTTGGTTAATGAGAGTTAAACGATCTAATAGACCACGCAAATAATCAAATTGGTAATTATACGGTGAGAGATCTCATGTGAGGACCCTGTTGTTTATTGGAATGCTTAAGAACTAATTAAGTTGTGGGCTTTTTTGTAGTTGAGAGATTACATGTTTGGCAACTCAACTTAGTTTTGGTTTATGATTTAAGGCTCAGTGATTACAACTCGAGAGAGACTAATTCACCCTTCAAAAGTTTAGAACTGACACTACATTAACTCAAAGGTGACTAAGTTAGCATTGATGATAAGATAAAAGCCCTTTCTCATAACCTTTTAATCTTCCTTAGTTGAATATCAATTTTCAATTAGTGGTGCTCAAATTTGCTTTCTTGCATTAATTTAGATTTCTCATTTCAATCACTCTATATTTGATTATTTATTTTTCTGTTTAATCTTTATTTTCAGTTTAATTACACTTATCGGCCTTAGATAAATTAAGAGTTGACTAGTTCACTAATTCCTCATGAGATCGACACCTTATGTACTATGCTACAACCCATGCACTTGGGAAATATTGAGGGCTTTATAAAATTAAAACTTGCTCAATAAGTTTTTGGTGTTGCTGTTGAGGATTAACTGAGTAGCTAGTGTAACAGGTGGGGATACTCACCAGTATACTTTATTGCTCAAGACATAGATATTCCACCTCTGACACCATTGCCATCACTACCCCAATCACCATTATGAGTTCTTATGCTCTTATCTTTTCATTTCTATCTTTATTTTATTCTTATGTTTTTGAATTATTTTATTTTGATTCCCATCTTGTATGATATTTTTCCTTCTCCCATTGAAGACAATATGTTGTCCAAGTGTGCGGAGAGTTGCATTATGTGCATTATATGCTTTATTTTGAGTGTGAATTTTTAAAATTATATGTTAAATTTGTTTAGGTTTGTATGATGTGATTCATATGAATGTGTTAATGGCTAAGACTTAACGAAATTGGTTTAACTTTGAATATAGTCTTTTAAGTTGCTAAGATTTATTAGCTTATGAAATTAGTGTCCTATAATGCTTTGGTTAAATATGCAGGTTAATTAGGATATAATGTTAGTTCGCTCACCCTATGAATTTGGCACATTCATTTATAATTTTAGGTCAATCAAATAAATAGCATCGTTAGTATCTTTTCATGAGAATGATTAGCTAAAGAAATGAGGTAGGCAAGAAAATATATATTTTAAAAAGTATATGTTTTTGTTTAATAAATAACTATTCCATTGGCCCTTTTTGTTACAAATCGAGTTATGAATAGAGTTAATAGCTAGTTAAGAATGTGATATAACTGAGTTACCAAGGGACATTCATCACAAATGTTTGCCTTTATGTCAAAAGGCTATATTGACATTCCAACCAATTTGTTTAATAAAAATATAACCTAGTTGACTGACTGGGGGACATTCATCACAAATGTTTGCATTTGTGTCAAAAAGCTAGGTTCATGTTAATGAAAATTAATAAAATTAGTGCCTTGTTTAATAAATCCTAGCAATTTTTGTGAATAGCATGACTTCTTATGAAAAGCTACCTAAGGATAGTTACAATTTTGATTGACTAACTAATTATCAATGTGTGTGTGTAAGTGATAGGAATGAATGAATTTGACATTAAGTCTTGATAAGTATGTACATTTAGTCTGAATTAGTTAGAAACAGATTTCATAAGTTAATTAGTTATAACAACTTGAAGGATTGTGTTTGTAGTTAAATTTGTTTTGTGAAGTTCAATGTCTTATGTGGTTTGTTGTTTAGTGTGTTGTGTATTTTTTTTTTTGCTTGAGGATAAGAAAAAGTTCAAGTGCGGGGATATGATAGTTGTAGGTTGCATGATATTTTAATAGGCATTTGAGTATGTTTTTAGATGATAATTAATTGATTCATGCATATTTAGGTATAAAATTGTGTTAGTTAGTTAGATATTTGTGTTTTAAGTATAATGTGGGTTAGAGCATGTTATTAAGCTCTAATTTTATATGTATGAGGTGCTTTGATGTGTTTGTTAGTGTTTGAGATCAGATATCAATGAATGGAGAAGATTTGGAGGAAGCCCGACAGAGGGCCCAGGGCCACAATATGATCGTGACAAAAGAAAATTTTAAGTTCCATGATCATCGACTTATCGTGGCATGTTCGTGGCCTGTGCAATGGCAAACACAGGGACTGCTTTTGAACTCAACTTTTTGAGGGTCATTTCAGATATTTTGGCCCGAGTAAAACTTAGACTTTACCCTAAAAAGTCCTAGGACTATAAAAGACAAAAGAATGACCTAATCGAGAGAGCCTCCATTTGCTAATTTGGGAAAAAGCTATGGAAGAGCAAGAACGAAAAGAGAGAAGAAGAGAAAGAAGAAGGTGGAGCTACAGTTGCTTCAACCTCTAATCTTCCAAGTTATCCTTTCTTCTTTTCATCATTTATTTCATTCATTTGATGTATGAGATAGAATTGATAATGATGAACGTTGGTTTAATGATGGTCTAACTTCTTTTAGGGATTTATACTTGATTTAATGTTAATCTAGTTACTTTTATTGTTAATGATGTTGAGTGTTGTGATTATTTGTTGTAATTGCATGCTTCGGTAATAAATCGAGAGAGTAAACTGAGTACAAAATGATTAGGTTAGTTAATGAGAGTTAAATGATCTAACAGACTACACAAATAATCATATCGATAATTGTATGGAGAGAGATCTCATGTGAGGACCTTGTTGTTTTATTGGAATGCTTAAGATGTAATTGGGATATGGGGTGTTTTGTTAATCGAGAGATTACATGTTCAGTAACTCAACTTAATTAGGGTTTATGATTTAGGGCTTAGTGATTACAACTCGAGGGAGACTAATCCACCCTCAAAAGTCTAAGACCGACACCTCATTAACACAAAAGTGACTAAGTTAGAATTGATAAATCCCCTTTCTCATAACCTATTAATCTTCCTTATTTTCATTGTAATTGTCAATTGGTGGTGTTCAACTTTGATTTCTTGCATTAATTTAGAATTCTTATTTCAATCACTCCATATTCAATTGCGTACTTTTCTGTTTAATCTTTTTTATCATTTTAATTACGCTTTTAAGTCTTAGAAAAATTATGATTCGATTAGTTCACTAATTCCTCGTAGGATTGATACCTCATATACTACACTACAACTTATGTCCTTACGAAATATTGAAGTTTTTAGAAGATTAAAACTTGCTCAAGAATATTTAGAATGGAAATCTATCTTTATTAATAAAAAGTCCTCTTTATAGAGGGTGAATATAAAAATGTAATAGATGATCTAATTATAAGCGTAATAGGGATTCCTACTTTAGTGGAAACACTAACCATTAACGCTACCTGAATTAGAACTCTAATAGTCCTTATACAACTAGAAAACTAGCTATTAATTCCATTTTAACAAGAACTTTAATAGAATACTTTATTTAAAACTTAAAAAATCCTTCTCCAGTTAATATTCCTAATGTCATAAAGAAAGTATAGCCTTTAGGGTTTTCTTAATCAAATTGAAGTTTAACTCATATAAAAGGTCCTCATCTAATTAAAAAACTAACAAAAAAAATTATATTAAACAAATTTTAGGCTTTAAAATTAAGTATAATCATTATAATAAAACAAAGATTTCAACTCTAAATAAGTAATGATCCATGAAATTATCTCTAATGTTTTTAGCTTATGCATGCAAATCTTTCTAAATTTTTTTGAGAACATGTTAACAAGTTCTTGATCTTTGTTTACATCTAATAGGCTCCCTAAAATGCTCTTCAATTCATTAAAGTTTAATCTATATAAATTTTATTGAATTAACATGTTCAAAGCCTCTTTAAACTTCTTATTCCTACCTCTTGTAATTGGTCCATTAGGTATATGTAATGGATCTTTTGATTCACTAGTTATACTTACTTCAATGAAAGAGGAGATTTATTCATTTTTTGTCCCATTCCTTCTTGTATATCTTTAGTTTAATAGGTTTCAAAAATAAGTGAACATATGGCAACTCATCAAAGACCTTGTCATTTGGCATTGTCAAACATTTTTCTAAATAAAGTCAATCCATATATGTTCCCCTCATTTCAATTTAGTCAACCAAACATATTCAACTGACTAACCAAGGGCTAAACATCTCTTTATTATTCCATTGAACTATTCAATTAAACCATTGATCATCTACGTAGAGAAATATATAAAATGAATCTTCCTTATACTCTTTTGTAGTTCCAACTCAACTTACCCACAGCTACATACGTTATAATATGACAATAATTTAAATGGAAAACCATTCGACATTATACATATATCCAAATCAAAGTTCACTTAAGTTATTCAGACTCCCATTTGCAGTGGAATGCTTCCTTTGATATGCTTATAATATTTTTTCCTTTTCCTGTCACCATATAGGAAACAAAATGCAATTCAATAGAATATATTAGCTGTTTATTATTTTGGAAATTTCATTATTTTATTTAGGTTTCTTCTTTGATTTAGTCCATTTAGCTATTTAAAAGGATGGAAAATTTGTAGTATATTTTGTTTAAGAAATTGTAGTAGTAAGGATGCAATCAAGTATTGAAGACAAAATGAAGACATTTATTATATGTAAACATGTAATAACTAGAACCTATAGTATAAAAATATCATATTCCTTTACAATTTACATTGCAGTATAGTCTAATAGACAGACATTACAAAGTGGGCATAGAAGGTTCATCAACGCAAAAAAAAAAAGTGATGATATTCTCTTTAAAAAATCCTTCAAATGTACCATTTATGTCACATAAAAAGAAAGAAACCAAATGATCTTTAAAGATGAACAATAACACATAAAAAGCTTGAGCCAAAGCAAAAAATGTTATGATGTTAGTGAGCAAGTTAAATCATTCTCAGTCGTTTAAATTTTGATTAAGATAAGAAATTTGTCAGAACCATAATCAAGAGTTCTTTTATTATTGAACTATAATTTACTCCTATAAATGTTAATTATTATAAACAACTTCTATTATTTATTTGCAATAAGTACATATTGACAATGAATGGTATAATATTTTTATATAAGTTTTTATTTAAATAAATTTAAACTAATACAATATCTATATTTGATGTCAAAGTTACAAAATTTAATATTATAAAGTATTTTTTGTCCCTATATATATTATGTCATAAATTATGATATATAAAAATTTATATCATTATGATAAGTATATATCTTTTAGAGAACTTCATTATTAACATTACTGTAATTCTTGGACAAATTTCATGTATCTATTATAGTTAAGTCAATAACAATATGAATAAGATATTTTCATGAAAAAAGTTGTATGAATAAGATGAGAGATCTTCCCTTTGTACGAAATTTTGATTTTTAAAAAGGGAAGTACTTTAAATTTAAAAGAAAATTTGAAGAGAATGAATAAAAAATCAAGTAATAAAAATAATTTTTATATTCTTCAAAGAAGGAAATTTAATTTAATTTAAAATAAAAATAAAGAATAATAGTTTGTTATCAATAATTATTAAAAGTTAATATTTAACTGAAATTTGATCCAAATCTAATTGAAGTTAATAAAAAGTCTAAATTAATTAGAACCAAATTTAATTTAAAACTTAAAAAATGAAAAAGCTTTTAATTAAATAAAAATGAATTAAATACATAACTTGAAGGACCTAAGTGCAACTCAACCCATTACTTGGAAACTAAGCAGAACTAATTAGAAATAAAGCTATAATGGTAGCAAATTATAAAAAATTAAATAATAATACAATATTTGATGGATTTTTTTTACCTCACAAAGAAACATTAATAAACTTAACAAGAGGAAAACAAATCTTCTCTAAATTTTATTGTAAAAATGGGTTTTGACAGATAAAAATGAATAAAGATAACATTCCATATATTACTTTCTCTACTCCACAAGGTCGTTACGAATGGTTAGTAATCTTTTGGTTTAAAAAACACCTCACAAATACTTCAAAGGAAAAAGGATAATATCTTTAAATATCATGTTTCATACATGTTTATGTGGACAATATTTTAATAACTAGCAATAATATTGCTCAACATATTAAACAAATTTTTAGATTTACATAATCATCATGTTCTAGCTCTCTCTGAGAAGAAAGTTAAGATATCAAATTGAAATAGAATTCCCTAGTTTGGAAATGGATGGTAGAGGAGTTAAACTACAACCTCATATCCTTGAAAACACATTACAATTTCCTAATAAGTTAATAGATAAAAAACCAAAGTCCAAAGTTTTCTAGGAATATTAACCTATACCTTAGATTTTATTCAAAATCTAACTAAGATAAGATAACATTTTCAAATGCTTTTAAAGAAAAATCAAAGATTTGAATTTTTACTCTATTTGATTGAACAGGTAAAGAAACTAAGATCTTATTTACTACATTGCCTAAACTTTCTTTAACATTTGGTGATGATGATTTTGTTCTCAAAATTGATCTTCTGATTATATATAGACTGGAGTACTAAAAAAAAGATAGATTACAATGATTTTAATATTAAGATGAGTGGGTCTCTTTGCAAGTATACTTTGGGAACCTTTATAGATACTCAACAAAGATATCAGATAAATAAAAAGGAATTGTTAGCAGTAGTAAAAAGCCATCAATAATTTTATTAGTTTTTATTGCATAAAATATTTTTATTAAGAATTGATAATTCCCAAGTTAAGGCTTTTATTCAAAACAATTTACCCTCTAAACCTGAATATAAAATATTTATCAAATGGCAGATGTTATTATTAGAATATACATTTAATAATGAGATTATTAAATCTAATAATAATGTTCTTACAAATTTTTTAAATAGAGATGGCCAACCTCAAATAAGAGATATTTGAATTATTGGAATAAATTTTTAATGGTATCAAAACTTGCCAAGCATAAATAAAAGATTTATTAGATATTGCAAACTTCAACTCAATAACAAAACAAGTTACAACGCTTCTTCCTTCATTTTTTCCATATATGGTAACCTATGATAAAGCATTACAATTATTAAGAACAAAAACTCTATACCCTAGTCAATAAGGCTAAGATAGTTGAAGATGTAGCACCCCACTTTCGCGGGACCCAAACCCGACATTGTGGGTGATATCCAAGCTCCTGCCTCACGAGGGTGGCATGCTAAAGCACTCCCTCATTCAGAAATCGATATAAAAACTTTCAATCATAGTAATAAAATCAACAATAATTTCAATCATCACAGTTTCAATAGCCATTTGGGCCCATTCACAAAATACAAAACACTTTAGTTGTTTCTGAATACAATTTTATACAAAGAGTTGTAGAAAAACAATTCAATATAAATTAAGCAAATACAATGCAGACGCGAACTGATCTCGATCTCTATCCTTTACTTGTATGCTGTAGGTATACTCCCGTTAGTCTAACGGGGTATTCTTCTGATCTTGAAAAATAATTGCAAATTTTGAGTGAGTTTTGCGAACTCAATGAGTGATCATCATCGATGGCTAACCCAGTCATATAATGCATAAATCACGTTATTGCACATCTCACATTATTTCATATTTCACATCCAATACACTTAATCATTCATATTATGCATATGCAATGCACAAGAGACTCACTTTCCATTTCTTACTTTGTTGTGACCGAGTGCCTTTTTATCTAGCCCATATCTGTTGTGGATATCGAGTTGTATCAGATGATGTCATCTAGCCCATATCCTTTGTGGATACCGAGCTGTAACAACCCATATCCCTTAGTGGATACCGAGTACATTCACAATTGAGCCAAAGGCTTTTATCACATTCTGAGCTTTAAGCTCTTTTACTGGCAACTCCGGTCACAACTGCCTTTATGTTTCATGCATTCATATAATGGAATGCATCAGTCACATTTGCATGATCTCAATCAATCACTTTCCCATATCATCGGACCTTAGTCCGACATTCAACATTAAGTCAAGAATCACATTTTCATTCATATGTAAATGCACTTTCAGAACACATTTAACAATCAATTACGTACACTTAGTTTATCCAATTCACATTTAATGAGCACTTCAATATTTCACTCATACAACACATTCATCAGACCTTCTGTCTGGAATCAACAATCAAAAAGCATTCATATCGACATACAGTAATCAATTTATACAAAAATCGAACCAAACAAAACAAACAATGAAATGAGACCATCTAGGTCTACTCACAGTACGCTTCAGATTATCATTTGCTTGCAAATTATGGGAATGCTTGAATGCGGACACTTGACTTGCACAACCCATTTATGCAAGGCACACATTGCACACCCATTAATAATTGCACACTTATAAGCATTTATTCATGCACAATGTTTAATTGGACTATGTACAATGTATGCTCAATGACAAACTCGGGTACTATAACAAACTTCACATCTTATGCACATTCCCATTTCATAACTTAATCACTCATCAGTTCTTT
>JAOSBN010023409.1:0-17062 GCA_027563595.1 Erythroxylum suave | reverse complement strand
ATTGGGAGCAATCAGCTACAAAGGTTAGTTTTTATTTGATAAAAAACTTAATTTCACAACTTCTTTGACAACTGATTATATTTTAGTATTTCTGAATTGTGATTTATAGATGTTATAATAGATTTTGCTACGTGTATGATTAGGAAAAAAGTCAAAACGCCAAATTGGCTAGGAGTCAGGTCAAATGTCAACCAAACTCCGACTCCAAGGCCTTTATAGTGATACGACATGAGATTGTGAGTTATTATCTTTTTAATTATATTTTACTTTGATTGATATTTTAAAATTTATGAAAAAATTACTAGTAATATATTTTTATACAACAGAGTGATAGGGATGGAGAAGAGTGTGACCAGATGAAGCTATGATATCACACTCATTATGATGAAAGTAAAGATCAATGGATAACTGCCGAATGCAAAGCAAAATGGGTGAGTACATAGTTCATTTACAAATATTTTTTAAATGAGAATGTTTATGTAATTAATTCTTATTTTTTCAGGAATTAATGTTTCATGAAATGACACATTCACTAGAACAAGGTCATCCGATGACAGTGGATGAAGTGTGCTACAAAGTCTTGGGCACTAGATCAGATTATGTTATTGGCATGGGAATTGGGCCTCGACCACAAGGGAAGACTTCGGTCAGAAAGAGACTTCGAGACAAATTAGAGGAGTCAAAGAGGGCTAATCAGGAGTTACAGCCTCAAGTCGATGAATTGACTAAACAATTTAAAGAAATGCAGGATCGATTAACTTCCCAAGTTGAACAACAGAAAAAGGTCTTGGAACTTTTATATTCTACACATAATGTTCGTTTAGATTAAATATGTACTCATGTATTAAACACTTATGACGTATTGTTTATTTTAATTATCGTATTATGACATGTTTACGAATTGCAATTAAATAATAAATTTTTGCATGTATTCAATTCTTGTTATACATGAATAATTACTAAAATTAATGATATATTCAAAAAATTGAATAATTATTAAATAAATTTATGTCATAAATAATATTTAATAGTTAATAAATAAATAATATTTTAAAAATTTGTTTAATATTAAATTAGCAAATAATTAAATTAAAATTGTTTACCAAAATTTGAAACAAATTAAAATTAAAAATACTAATTATAATTCAAAATTATTAAATTAAATATTTTTAGAAAATTGAAAAATTTTAAATTAATCATTAAAATTGATTAATTATTAAATTATTCCTATTTTTGGATAAATGAAAACAAACAAAAAAATTATAATTTATATCGAATCATTATTAAATAAAATTTTAAAAATTATTATAAATAAATTTATTTTGGTTAAATTAAATTTAATAACTTTCTTATAATCTGCGACATCTGATGAACCAAATGTTGCAGAATATAGCTTTTCTGCGACATCCTCAGAATGTTGTTAAAAATCAATCAATTCGTGATGTTCTCACAAAACATCGACAAATCTCCCTTCCTTTCCTGATGTTTTAGGAAACATTGCCGAATATCGTTGCCTTTCACGACATTTTCCACTAGACGTCGCCGATACCTATTACCTACTGGCCATCTGCGACGTTTAATGTTGGAGAAGGTTTTCTGCGACGTTATGTTGCCTTCTGCGACATTTTAAAAACATCATATAAGGGCTCCATTTCTTGTAGTGTATTTAACAAATATAGTAGTATGATGGTGGCATATTTTGATAAGTAGAAAAAGTAGGGATGTAGTAGTTTTGCAAAATCTTCGATTTACCGTAGACGTTTCTAGTACAATCATAAATATAAAAAATGCCTCACCCAACTTAATTCTTTCGCTAACGACAATAGTTTTATACAAGACTTTACTGAGCCGACACCACTCAACTCTTAACACTATCCCTTATCCTCACAACTCGTGAAAGAATTTCACACTTAATAACACGACCGACTCGTATTAACCTCAATCGAGGAATTTTCTCAACAATCCTTTAACTAAAAAGCACTAAATAAATAACTCAAGTGGTTAAACAAAAATACAACATAAATAAGAACACTTGAGAAAGAACAAAAAAGCAACTCCCCTATAGATTCAGCTCCACTGAAACAAGTTTGAAAGTTGTCACCACAAACTACGAGTTGATCCACACAAACACTAGTATTAATTCACAGCAGTGAAATGAAGACACCAAGTATAACCACCCACGCAAATAACCCTACTTTACTTCAGCCTACGATAGCACCTTTCAAAACAATGACTCACGCACACCACATCACTTTTTTTTTTTTAGAACGGAGGAACCTGCAATCTTTATCCTTTGGATACGCACTGGGTAAACCTTCAGATTGACATAATAGCCTACAAATCATGCCAATCGGGTAGTCCTCCATACTAGGCAAGCGTTGTATGACAGGCTCAATCGAGATAATGTATGTAGGGAATTTGAATACAGGACCTTTTGGCCTCATGCCCCTTCACTCCACCGACTCGACCACCCTTTAGGGGGTACACACCACAACACAATTTCAACTATCTCCCAATTTTCTGCACATTCAGTAACGTGATCTTCCCTTTCACCATAGATCAACTCATACTAAGATGAAGACCAAGTCACACGCAACCCTCCCTCAAAATAACAAATAATCATATCAAAGACAACACCATACAGACATCCATTCATTGTCAACCCATACTAGAAAACATCACGTGAGCATATAGTAGAAGCAAGATCACACACACCACATTAAATAAACGCCCAGCCAAAACCTTCACCAAGTCACTAACGTTTCAAGTGCAAAAGCTTAGCTATCTCACAGTATAGTATGATGTGCCTATACACGCTCAATCAATCAAGACAACAACAAAAGAATCACTTACGCAAGCCTACCTTGCTACAGCAGAAAGAAACACAATTTCTATCCATAATTTAACATAATCCATTTGAACTTATTTAAAAAAAAGAAGACTTCTAATTTCACTACAATTCTTATTAGAGTCCAACTTAAATAAGGAGTGTTACTTATTTACACTATATCTTGATTTGGATTTGTATACGTTATCTTGAAGACCCAATAATCAAAAATGCCAAATTAAATAATTAAGATATAATAAATATCTTAACAATCTCTCTCTTTTTGGCATTTTTGTCACAAATAAGAAAATTTCCTTGAATCACACAATCGAATATAAATAAGTATTGAAGTCACAATACTTCCCCTCAATCCAACATCAAGTTCCAAAGAACATTCATTAAATTCTTCAAGTTCACGAAACATCCAAAGAAATAATGATGAACAATTATCCAATCATGCAAATTTCTACCCTTGGGACAAAAAGATGCCAAAAAGCAAGACTAATAGTATAACATCTAATTTGCAAACTAAGGGTTAGAACCCTAAATTTCTATAAATGAGAAATAACAAGAGAGATTAGAAAAATGCATTTCATATTCATGCATAATATAGCATTCATGTATGTGAAATTGATTATTGCACGCATTATAACAATTTGTTCATCCACTTATTTGACATTTTCGGGTATAAATGATTGTTTTAATGTGATTATATGTGAATTATGGGTTTTTGTGTCTGGAAAACTTAGTTGGTGTGTATAGTTCTTGATTTAGAATTTTTAGTGAAATTTGAGAAATTTCTAGAATTTTAGGTAATTATGGACTTAGAAAAATGCCAAGCGGCAAAATAATTGATAAACAATAATAGAAATAAATATTAAATGGCAATAGAAATTATTGAAAAGTGGCATTAGGATTTAATAACAAGTGTCAATGAAAATTTAGGAGACAATTCGATTATAAATTGGAGATAAAATGGACTAGTTATTAAAGTGGACCAAATGGGACCATAAGGTGATGACATTGTCACTTGCCATGCCACACACCCATCTAAGATATTTTCTTACATTGAAAGACTAACATTTGTATTTCATTTGGCTAAAACATGTTTTCTTCTTCTCTCTACATTTGTTCTTCATCTTCTTCATTCTTCTTCTCCATTCATGATACTCATCTCACCCTACTATCTTGTGTTTTGTTCTCACCTCTCAGTTGCTACTCCCATTTCCTTGTCTTCTTCATTTCTCACTAAGGACCTAACCCTACAACATTGAATGGTGATGTTCGGGTGATGTTAGGGAAGCTAGGGTTAAGAATGATTTGAAGATCTTGAAGCTTAAACAAGTAAGTAACATATCACTCTTCATGATTTGTTGAATAAAGCATGCATGATGATAGTTAAGAGTTAAATGATCATAAAATGAGGATGTGTACATGTTGAAATGGGAATGAAAAATGTGGGTAGGTCCATTTCTTTCTTTTGCATATATGATGATAAATATTTCATAAGTTGTTGTAGAGATGATTTAGAGTTAGAATGAGTCCTAAAATAGTGTAAAACGAAATGCAGAAAATTGATGATGAATATGTATAAGAATATGTTCTGTTTTTGGTTTTATTACCAATCATGATTTTGATTTGTGTGTGGATGATATTGAACTGAAACGGAGTTAAGAATGATGGGGAAATGATAAGAAATTAAGATAGAAATGATAGACTAAGAAAAAGAGATGAACTAGGATGAAAATGATGATGAAATGTGTGTTGGAATATGTTAGAGTGTTTTTACTGAACATGCATCTGTATTTTGGCCATATCTTGATATGTAGATATCCAAATGGGATGATTTTTAATTTATATTAAACTAGAGACATATGGATAAAATTCATGAAGGAATAGAATTTTTACTCTATCTCTAAGAATTTTGAAAATTGGCTTGAAGTTGAGTACTGGGTGCTGTCACCATTTGAGAACAATCATTAGTATTTTGGGCATAACTTGCATAATACTGAACCAAATTGCATAAATTTGTTGTCATTTAAGACATATACAAACATTTTTTCAAAAGAAGCTTTTGCCTAAATACTTCCTTTTCTAGGATATAATGATCATAAAAAACTGTTCTGAAAATAGAGTTAGAAAAGTTGGAAAATGGGAGATTGGTTTGCACAATCGTACAAACCTGGCTATGTCACGACCGTGCACCCCTTTCTTCTTTTGCCTATTACATATTCCAAAAGACTGGATCCAATATAAGGTGCTTCTTATGATGCTTCTAGGCTTGAATGAAGCTTGAATTGAACCTGTTGCTTGAATGAGTGATTAAATGAGTGATATGTTTAGGATGATGATTGAGGATATGATTTAAGAATGAATTGTTGTACATTAGTTGTTCAAATCTGGAATTTTGAGATGTTACAGAAATGAAGATGGACCTATGATGGCTAATTTGATTCCATCAAGATGAATGATGAGTATTAAGTAAAGATGATTGATAAATTAGATACTTTGTGATCTTAGAATGATAGAATGACCTTGATGAATGATGGAATGATGAACTTAGAATAATCTTATACAAATGAGGTGTACACCTAAGTTCAAATTTGGTATATATGAAATTTGAAGTATTAATGATCATAAGATGTGAATTAAAGAAATATACCCAGAATAGTCAATTTAAGTATGCATTATACATTATACATTACACATATATACATATGTATATAATTGAATGTTTATATGATTGTGAAAATTAATAATGTGTGTGTCATATATGTATTGCATGATGATTATTTATAGGATAGAACGTCAACATCCAGAACTTTTGGATCATGGAAACTAATGCTAATCTGGAGCGTACAGTGAGTTGACATAGATGGTCTCACTTTCATTGTTTGTTCTAGTTTAAAATTTTGTATTGAATTATGTGATGTGAATGTGTTGATTCTGGACAATAAATGTCCTAGGCGTTTGATGCATGTAAGAATCATTGGAAGTGCTCTTTGAATATGAATTTGATTGAATAAATTATTCTCAACTAAATGTTGAATGCCGGACTAAAGTCTGATGATAAATGTCAATGAGAATGTGAAATTGAATGTGAAAGTGATGATTGAGCACAATTGATTGATTGAATACATGTGATGCATTTCATTACACAAATGCATGATAATATAAAGGCTGTTGTGATCGGAGTAGCCACCAAAAAAGAGCTTAAAACTTAGAAAGTGAAAAAGAGCTTAAAGCTTAGTATATGGTAAGAGCCTATGGCTCATTATGTAAAATGAGCCCTGTATCTCCAATGGATAAGGGACAATTATTAATGAACTTGGTATCTATAATAGATATGGGACAGTTATAGGCACTCGATCACAACAATAGCAATTGGAAATGAGTCTCTTAAACATTACGTATATAATTGATATGTATGGTTAAATGATTCAAATGCATTGTTTAGATTGTTTAAAGATGGAATGTGAAATAAATGAATAAAGTATTAATTGATGCTACATGACGATTAATGAAGTGATGTGAATTATGTGATTACATGAATTGATGTCTTATGTGAATTGAGTGAGCCATCAAGGATGGTCCACTTACTGAGTTCGCAAAACTCACCCCAATTTGCAACACATTTTTCAGGCTCAGAGGAGACCTCCAGTTAGACCAACTGGAGTCTAACCACTGCTTTTGAGTAAAAGATAGAGGTTAGGATCAGTTGGTGTCTGCATATGTTTTTCTGTTATATTTGTCTTAAAGAATGTATTTTGCAAATACTGAACCATTGTACGTGAATAATTCTGATATGTAATGACTTTATGACTAAAAATGTTTCGAATTTGTAAAGGGCCCAAATGATTACTAAAATTTTGCAATGTGTATAATGCTTGTGGAAATTGTGATTGAAATTGTTATACTAAAATGGGCCATTAATGATTATTGGTTTTCCAAAAGAATGCATGTGATGTTTTTAAAAAAATTTGCAATGAGTTCTATTTGACTGCTCTAGCACACTGCTTTCACAGGGTGTGTGTTCGAATGTCCTCGGGATGTATGGATACATGGTCGGTGGAAGTGGGGTGCTACAAATAGTCATGAAGATACCTTAAAAACTCCCCCTAAATTTAACAATCACCAAAAACAATCTGATGTCTCTCTTAGGACAAAACAATGTCAAAACAAGAATCCTTTAATGTGATCAATCTTGGCGAATAAAGAAACATAAGAATCACTTCAATCCCATCTTTGTAAGACAAATCAAATTCATAAACCCCATTATCAAGCATAGCCTCATGTACACATCAATCAACTGAACCTTAGAAAACTCATAAATAAAATCTTAGAAAGCCTAAACGATAACTCCTTCTTTTGTTTTTTTTTTATATAAATAACATCAACCTATACTTCAAAAATGTAAAGCACACAGTCCTTATGCCCCTCGAAGAAATTCAAACTTGTACTTATTCCTCGTCACATTATCTCGGTCATCAACTATCCGGTTGATTTCTTCATCTGAAGCAACTGACTTATCCTCAGTCTGAATAGTTTCTTCAAAAGTAGCAACTAACTGTGAATCTGAACAATTTATTGTTTTTCCTTCACTACGTCTTTGTGCTTGTAGTTGACCCTTTCTAACCAAAGAGTGCTTCGGTAATATAGGTTGCTACTAGAAATTTAATGGAGAGTGTCTAGATTTTCGGTTTCGACCCCTTTGAAACATCATTTATAACAACTTGTAACATTTTAGTCTTATATGCCCAAATACTCTATAAAAGTGACATATAGGTATTAACGTCCTATTTTCTTTGAGATTTCTCCTTGGATAGATCTGGTCGCACCAATTTTCTCATCATTCAATTTGGAACATTCACATCTATAGTCAATGTCTTGAAGGTCTCCTTTAATCTTACCAATTTCCAAAAACTTTTCTAGCTTTTCGATACCTCCATTTAACATTCTTATTCCTTTTTCTATACTAACCAACTTCAATTTTGTTTCACCAATCTCATCTAATGGAGACAACAAATTCTCCTCTAGATCTTGAATGATGTTCTTTATGGAAGAGTTTTCCTCCTTCAACTTCTCATTTTTCTTACATGTTTAGACCCATTTAGCATACTAACTCATAGGCTTCATAAATACCTTCCCTTTTATCATCTAAAGTCCTATCATCATTTTCATAATCTGAGATTGAGCTTTGAGTTTACTCGTTTGCATTTTTCCTAGAATTTTCTGATTTGTTCACGTTTTTGTCATCGGTTACTTCCTTTTTAGTTGTTGTAAAGCAAGTAACTGGACTTTTGTTATATAAAGCAACTAATGCAACACTATTCACAACTTTTTCACTACCACACTCACTTTTGGATTCATTCTCACTCCAAGTGCTTATATAGGACTTCCTTTGTCTCTTCTTGAAGGTATTAATACATTCTGCTTGCACATGTCTGAAGCCTTGATACTCATGACATTGAATTTTCTTCACTTTTCTTTCACCCTTATTTTTTGAAATTACTATTTAATGAGCTCTCATCATTTTTCCTAAAATTGGATCTATCCTTCTTCACTTTCTTTAACCACTCATTAAAATTTTTTATCAATGAATACATACCCTCATTCTTATAGAATTCATTTTTGAAGTTATTCACGGCTTCGCCAATCTCAGCTTGCAATGTCAATCCTTTTCTTTTCTCTCGATTGTCCCTCAACAAATTCATCTCAATGTTGGTAAGAATCCCAATTACCTTATCCAAAGACAATTTAGTGATATCATGGGCTTCTTCGATGGCCGTGATTTTTGGTATAAACCTCGGAGGCAATGATCTACATGTCTTTTTTAAAACCTCAGAGGCAATGATCTAAATGTCTTCTTAACCAGTTTTAGGTAAGAGTACTTCTTCCCGAGTTGATGTGCTTGGTTTGTTATGTCATGTAGTCTCTCATGGAAGTCTCCAATGGTTTTACTCTTGTCCATCTTCAGCTCTTCAAACCTCACAACTAACATATGAAGTTTTGAGGCTATCACATATTTTGATCCTTCATATATAGTTTGTAAAGTGTTCTATACTTCTTTCGTCGATTCATATGCTAATATCATAAAAAAGTGACCTTCATCAACCGCACTGAAGATGGCATGTAGGGCTTGAGAATTTCTAAGCGCTATCTCTTTTTCAGCCCTTCTCCACTCATATGCATCTTTAAGCATTGCTTTTCCCTTTTCATCAGTCTTCACTGGATGTGTCCAATAATTTAAAACTAAGTTCCATGTTTTTGTTCCTTGTGCTTGAATGAATACTTTCATCTGTGATTTCTATGCAGGATAATTTGAACCATTTAAGAACGGTGGCCTGATGATTGATGCCCGTTCTCTTATAGCCATAATTGCAAAACAAGGATCTGACTTGATGTACCAAGTTCTAATTCAGTGACCCGCTCTTATACCAATTGACAAACTATAGTGGTGTAGTAGTTTTGCAAAATATTCGATTCACCACAGTTGTTTATAGCATAATACAAAATAAAAAAATAAATGCACAAATATAGATCAACATCAGTATTTGTTAACACAGTTTGACATACGTTGCCTACGTTTGCGGGGCCGTCACCCAACTTAATTTTTTCACTATCGACAATAGTTTTATATATGGCTTTACTGAGCTGACACCACTCACCCTTGGCACTATCCGTCATCCTCATAACCTGTGAAAGAATTTCACACCCAACAACACGACCTACTTGTGTTATCCTCAATAGAGGATTTTTCTCAACAATATTTTAACGAAAGAACACTAAATAAATAACTCAAGTGGTTAAACAGAAATTCAACATAAATAAGAACACTTGAGAAAGAACAAAAAAGAACAACTTCCTTACAAATTCAGCTCTACTGAAACAAGTCTAAAAGTTGTCATCACAAAGTATGGGCTGATCCATACAAACATTAGTGTTAATTCACAGTAGTGGAATGAAGACACCAAGTATAACAACCCACGTAAACAACCTAACTTTCCTTCAGCCTATGACAACACCTTCCAAAACGATGGCTTACTCACACCACAACACACTTTCAGCTATCTCACAATTTTCTGCACACCCAGTAATGCGATATGCCCATTCACCATAGATTAACCACACTAAGATGAAGACCAAGTCACACACAAGCCTCCCTCAAAATAGCAAATAATTAGATCAAAGATAGCACCATACTCATGTCCATTAACCGTCAACCCATACCAAAAAACATCATGTGTGTATATAGTAGAAGTAAGATCATACACACCACATCAAATCAACGCTTAGCCAAAACCTTCACCAAGTCACTAACGTTTCAAATGCAAAAGCTGGGTTATGCACATAGGAATCCTTTTGACAAGAAAATCACTCACACAACCTCACTCCTTTAGCTATCTCATAGTATACTATGATGTGCCCATACAGGCTCAATCAGTAAATCAAGACACCAACAAAAAAATCACTCATGCAAGCCTACCTTGCTATAGTAGAAAGAAACACAATTTCTATCCATAATCCACTTGAACTTCAGTTAAAGATAGACTTCTAATTTCACTATAAGTCTTATACTGGAGTCTAACTTAAATAATTAAGGAGTGTTACTTATTTACGCCATATCTTGATTTGGATTTTTAAACATTATCTTAAAGACCCAATAGTCAAAAATGTCAAAATTGAATAATTGAGATACAATAAATATCTTAACAATAAGGAAGTTATGCAAGCTAGATTGTCCAAAAAATTACTTAAGGGTCAAAATAATTACAAACTGCACAGATTGGATATTTTGGTGGGAACACAATTGTTTAGGCACATTGATAGCTCAAAACATAAATTCTAGGTAGTCCAAAATCACTTTTAACTCTATGTTACATTGGGAACATTGGGATAGTGGTAATTACTTTTGATAGTTACTTGGCAGTTATTCAGTTATACCAGTTGGTTGATTGGTTTTCTAAATTGTCCCTCCAGTAGTTGTGTTGTTTTGAAAAGTTACAAATTGCTAAATAAATTTTGTTGGTTCCAACATAATTCATAAGCAGTTAGGATGCAACTACGAAAGTACCATTGGTTTGCGGATTTTAAAAATAAAAGATGCAAGGCATAAGGCAGACTGTTGTAAATCCTCATCTTGTGTTGTAAACATTTGTGATATGTTAATGAAGTCCCTTAATTATCTACGTCTTACTTGATTTATATCCTAAAAACATCCTTAAAACATATGAATAAAAGAAGTTTGATAAAATGTTCCTGAGGTTGACTTAGTTGTTGGCTATTTACTTAAAATTGTTAGTGAATCTATTGATGTGTTTGAAGAAACAAACATTTTGTTAGTGAATCTATTAGTGTGTTTGAAGAAACAAACATTTTGCACCTATATTCTATCAAGTTTTCTTGAATAATTCTTAAAGTGTAAAACTTGAACTGCACGTAAGGTAAGTATTTGACATAATGTCATTATGAAGTGTCACCGAGTGTTTGATATATTACCTTATTTGCACACAAATTATTCCTAAGAATTTCACTAAAAACTTAATTAGGGAATTAAGTTATGAAATAGTGGACTTGAGTGTAAACATCTGTCCTCCATTTAGCTCCTGTTACAAGTGTTATGAGAGCGTGAAATCAATGCAACAATGGCGAAAAATGATGGGAGGGGATGACATGTAAACATTGAGGGAAAGTTTGGCACATCAGAGCAATTTCCTAGGTCAGTCCTACAAGAGGAAATGTAAAGCCCATAATAGAAAAAATAAAGTGCCCAGCCGTAATAATTGACTAAGCCCGTAAAAGTATTAAACATATGGGTATAAATAAAAGACAACAGCTGAGAATTTTAACGCCAACGAAAAGCAAGAATTCTATTTTATTTTTCTCTCCATTTTTCTAATTGGCAAGTTTTTAAATCCACCATTATTCTCCTATATGTGAAACTTTTCTCATCTATTCTCTCATTTTGTTTGTTTTATAGCAAATTACGGAGGTTAACAACCCAAAAAATCAGTTAGAAAGACATAAAATTCATATAGATAAAGGATTTTCTAGAAACAATTATATGCCTTTTGTTGTGATTTTTAGTCATCTTACACTAATTTATAGCTGGGTTATATGTTGTGATTATTTGGGACAATAAATCGAAGTCATGGAAAGAGATAAAAATGGAGAAAAGATGGTTGAAAAATGAGAAAAAAGAAGAGATAGGAGAAGAGGAAAGGGTGAAGAAGAAGACAATTTTGGAAAATTTTAGTTGTACTAAGGGGCAAAATAGGAAATGTAAAAAGTTAAGAGTAAAATTGGAATTTAATTTCAAGAAGTGTATTTTTGTATTAATAAAATAAAAAAGGATAAAATAGTAGTTTTAATAATTAAGGGTGCTTTAATAATTATGGTGTTTAGGTTTAGTAAGGATATTTTTTATAATTAAGAAAAAAGTAGAAAAGAGACTAACATGAGATTATTAAATGTAATGGAATTGAAAAATTTTCTTATATACGTATAATAGAATTTTGAAATGTTTAGATCTGAAGGTTAGAATAAGGAGTAAGTTCGACTATCAACTAGTTGAGTTTGAAATTTAAATAAGGATAATCTTAGGTTGCACTTTTAGAATACTGTACGATTCTTGAAATTTTTTATTTTTGTTATTTAATAAATCATTTTATAACCAATCATATTTTGAATTAGTCATTAATAAAATTAACGACTAACAATTATATTTATGAATTTCTAAATTATATGAATTGTGTTTATTTTATTTCACAAATAATTAACTAAGTACAAGGTGTTTCACTTTCATATTTTGTTACATGTTATAAGGTGTATTGTTTATTAATTTGCTGAAAATGTGTTAATTAAATAGAGACAAGCTGATAATAGGTTATGAATAAATGGTGTAAATCTTGAATATGTGACTTGCCTATGATATGCTATATTTGATGGTTATAGATTGATAGGTTGTTTAAATATGAGTTTGTGATGGCTAGTTATCTGTCCATGGAGTAGGTACTAGGGCTTGAGGATGTCCTGCGCCGATGGCTAAGTATTGAAGTAATATTAGGGTAACCAACTTAGATTAAGAAATTGAGGTACTATGTGTCGATATTTATACATTTAATTACATTTCCACTTGGTGAGAGATTATGATGAGTAGAGATGAGTCGGTAGACTATTGAATGTAAGCCTATTAGGTTAAACAGGGCCTATACAATTCAATTAATTACAGGATAAAACATAAATGACATTAATAAAATAATATTGGTTTTAATCATTGTTTTGATAAAGTTTTAGATGTTTATTAATTGTTCGGATAGGCTGAGTAATTTTTTGTATTTTAGTACTATATCTATATTTTAATCACTTGATTATTCTTTTATATTTATATATTAAGTTATCTGATTTTAAGGGTATGGTTAGTTACCCTTATTAAGTAAGCATCTCCCTCCTTACCACTATTTTTAAGGAGATAGAGATATTACCGATAACTCTAGTACACGTGATTGATAGATTAGAGTTTAGGTGAGACTAACAGATTAAATTGAGTAAAATTATTTTATAGTATATATTTTTGAATGTGACAGTTTGAGTAATTATATTTGTATAGAATATTTTTGTGATTGATGAACATCCTTTTTCTGGAACTGATGAAGATTCTAGTAATTAATGTCATACTTTGGAAATAATTTGAATAATTGTGGATTACGAGTGTTTGGAGCATCACAAGAAAAGTTTTCAGTAATTACTTAATTAAAAGGCATGAATGAGGAAATAAAAAACTTTAAGAGAAGAGTGGATGATGGTGAAGCCAATAGGCATGTGAGTATGATGGAAGATACATTAGTTATCACTCCTCTGAACTAATGTTGCTCAGAATAATTAGGTAAAATGGACAAGGTTGAAAGTATCAAAGCTAAAATGTTTCGATGGTGTCTAAGATGTTAGGATGTTGCAGAACTTTATGTGAGATATACAATAATTTTTTAATACTATAAGGATGCCGACAATAGACAAAATTATGTTAGCCAACATGTTCTTTTATGGAAGCGTGCTAGGATTGATGACAATATGAATGTTACTTGTCCATAAATTAAGATATGGGAGCACTGATAAGGAAACTTAAGGAGGACTTTTTATCTTGCAATGCCTCCTGGATAGTAAGAGAAGCTTTGAAAAAGTTGTAATATGATTAAACAATTTGCAACTATTTTAAGATGGAACTCTTAGGTCATGCACTGAATAGTCATACATGATACAATGTGAAGGAAGTTACGAATGTTGAATTTGGCCAAGTGGCAGTGGTTTTGTTCACCAATGGTTGTGTAATCCCAATAGTTGGTTTCGTTAAAATTTTGAGTCACTTAAGAGTCAAATTTAGGTGATTAGATCCATTGGTAAAGAGAAAAATGGTGATAGCCAATGTAGTTCTTTTGGTAACAACGGTAGTCTTAATAAATTGATTTGCAACAATAACATGGATAAGACTGTCCATGTATTGCTTATCGTTCCAATATGTATTTTGATTATTTTGCAGGATGAAAGGAAATTCCTTGTGCAACTTAAGCAACACTTTGACAAGAGGAAATATATTGAATGGGAAGTTCCATAAATTGTTGCCAACAATTTTTTTTAGTGAGGAAGGTCTAAGAGACCCTATTTCCAGTAAATGACTTGAAAAATATTTCCATAAGTTTAGTAGAATGATGGTGACATGTAAATTGTACATTTTAGTATAAAGATATCACTAACGTTAATTGGTGGTGTTCAGGCCTAGTGTGGCAACATTAATAACACAAAGCATAAATTTTAATCATCTTAGCATTCATGGTGGACTGGGGTATAGTTATTTTTGGCAGTTACTTGAAGATTATTCAGTTATTTGGTTATATCAGCTAGTTGTTTGTTCTTGATATGTTTTGTTGTTTAAGACAACTCTTAAGTGGCTGGTATGTAATTACAAAACTACTTATAAGCATAAGGTAACCTATTCTAAGCCCTTATCTTATGATATAACTCTTTGTGATACAATAATGAAGTCCTTCAATTATATATATTCTATGTTAATTTCTCTCAAAAACATATTAAAACATACGTATAGAAGGCATTTGATAAAATATTCTTGAAGTTGATGTCAATTATTGGCTATGTACTTTCCTATAATTATTGTGATATCTTGGTTTGCTTGAAGAACAAACTTCTTCACTTATATTTTATTATATTATCCCAAAATTCTAATCTTAAATTGTACGTTAAGGGTTTGAAAGAATGTTTCTATGAAGTGCTCAAAAAATGTTCAACAAAATATTTTATTGAATTGTACAAAAATTATTTGACAAAATTTCATTGAAAACTTAATTAAAGAATCAAACTGAGACAAGGAAGTTGAGTACCAACATTTAACTTGCTTAATTTAATCATTTTGATTGCCACCATTATAAGCCATAATAAGCAGTGTTAGTACAACTCACAATTGTTTCTGATTGTATCCTATAATCAAGTGTAACATTTCTCACAATGTTTTTTAAAAATGATTTTGTTTAGCATATAAATACCAGGTTATAGTTTCACTATTAACAAAAGTACTCAAATTTCTCATGAATTTAGATGTCCCAACTATTCCCATTAAGCTAGCTACTAAGAAAAATATTCTTATGAACCATTATATCTCAACTGCCATTCTGCAAATTTTGATCAACATTGGTAATGTTGAAATTGAGCTGGCATTTCAGCTGCGACATTATGTAAAACTTATAGGTAAATGTTGGTCTTAAGGTTTATGAATTTTGGTGAACTTAGGATTTATTTTATAATTTATAGAGTACTATGGAAAATACGAATAAGAAGAGAAGAAATCAAATGAAGATTTGGAGATAGATGAATTGTAAAGATGAGAGTTGAAGGGAGTTAGTTCAAAAGATACTAAGTTAGAACCTAGACCTTAGGAAGATGACAAGTGTAAAGTTGCTTTTATGATGTGTCAGAAGTTTGAGTAAGTCGAGAGTTAAAAAGGGGTTGGTGCTTTTCCTATCTTCCTTCCTTGTTATCATCGTCTCCAAATTTCTTCCTATACACAGAGTTTTCCATCAAACTCTTTCTGAAAGTTAACTCTGATTCTTCATAAGCCTTACCATTTCTTTTACTCCTAAAGTGTTTCTTCTGCCTTAAGAAAAACTAGAAGTCAATTGTATTCATAAAGGAGTACGAGAGTTTGCATGCAATTAAGGTTTTGGAGATAGTTGAAGATTTTGGAGTTTTCAACAAGAAGGTAGTGAATAAGTTCTTTAGAATTAGAGATTTTGAAATAAATTTGATGAGTTGCTGTCATCTGCATGAACATGCATTCTCAGATAATTGTATTCTTACACACTGTGTTAAAAGGATGGGAATTTAGGGATATGGTGCTATTTGGGTTTTGATGGATTATTAGTGATCAGGTGTTGTGGAAATGAATCTTGGAGTTAAAATAGAAATAAAATAATGTATAAGATTAGTTGGAGAGTTAGATATGGAAAGGTAATATGCTCTGTTTCTTCATTGAGCATGTATGAATACTTAGGTGTTTATATGAGAGTTGGTGAAGACTTAGAGATGTCCATGTGCATAGACGTATCGTCTGTATTCTATCGTCTATGTTTTATCGTCTGTGGTTGACCTTCTTCGTCTGTGTTGACCACTTAACGTTTGTCTTTCTTCACTTTATCTGCCTTTCATTTTGCTTCGTCTGCCTTGTGTCTCGTCTGCTTTTTGGAATCATCTGTTCTCTACTTCGTCTGTCTTTTGGCATTGCATTTGTCTTTTGTCGCTTCATCTGTGTTTGACTTCTATCGTCTTCTTTGACTTCTATCGTCTATGTTTGACTTCTATCGTCTGCTTTGACTTCTATCATCTGTATTTTACTTTTATCGTCTGCTTTGACTTCTATTGTCTACTTTGACGTCTATCGTCTGCTTTGACTTTTGTCATCTGCTTTGACTTCTATCGCCTGTGTTTGACTTCTATCGTCTGCTTTGACCTCTCTTCGTCCACTGTTTGCTTCCGTTTAAGTTTTTTTTCCATCTATGTTTTGTTTTCGTCTATGTTTTGTTATCATCTACCTTTTGTCTGTCTTTGAGATTCCGTCTACCTTTAGACACTTCGTTTGTCTTTGGCATATCATCTACCTTTTGCTTCCGTCTATCTTTAGCCATCGTCTGTGTTTTGAATATTCGTCTGCTTCTACTTTGTCTACCTTTT
>JAOSBN010023398.1:0-17064 GCA_027563595.1 Erythroxylum suave | reverse complement strand
CGATCTGTTAGGAATTAAAGAAAACATTCAAAAATGATAAAAAGTGATTAATGTATTACGGACATGGTCATCGATTCAATCTTGATGCAAACACAATTAAACATGCTTTACTAAGTTGATATTCTCATACCTCTCCTAGCAAATATTAATCGTAAGTTAACAATAGACATTGTTAACCCTGATTTTCCATTAGGTTGTGTTTAATTAAGAACAACTCATTAATTAAACCTATCTATCAAATAACCTAGAACAAACTCTCTATATTTAATTGGATTGATTAGTCAAGGCAATAACTGCATAAGCTCGGGTCATTTAACCTAGGCTATGATATTTCTAATGATAAAAAAACAATTAGTTGCCATAAATGAATCTGAAACACAATGATTACACATTGTATTTGATGGAATTAAAGAAAACATTAAAAAATGATGAAAAGTGATTAATGTATTAGGGACATGGTCATCGATTCAATCTTGATGCAAACACAATTAAACATACTTTACTAAGTTGATATTCTCATACCTCTCCTAGCAAATATGAATCGTAAGTTAACAATAAACATTGTTAACCCTGATTTTCCCTTAGGTTGTGTTTAATTAAGAAAACCTCATTAATTAGACCTATCTATCAAATATCCTATAACAAACTCTTTATATTTAATTGGACAATCACATTACAAGTTATGAAAATAGATTAATCAAGGCAATAACCGCACAAGCTCGGGTCATTTAACCTAGGCTATGTTATTTCTAATGGTAAAAAAAAAATAGTTTCCATAAATGAATCTGAAACACAACGATTACATATTGTATTTGATGGAATTAAATAAAACATTAAAAAATGATAAAAAGTGATTAATGTATTAGGTACAAGGCCATCGATTCAATCTTGACACAACCACAATTAAACATACTTTACTAAGTTTTTATTCTCATACCTCTCCTAGAAAATATTAATTGTAAGTTAATAATAAACTTTGTTAACCCTGATTTTCCCTTAGGTTGTGTTTAACAATAACCTAGAATAAGCTAGAATAAGCTATCTATATTTAATTGTAAGTTAACAATAACCTAGAATAAGCTATCTATATTTAATTGGACAGTCGCATTACAAGTTATGAATACAAATTAATCAAGGCAATGACCACACAAGCTCGGGTCATTTAACCTAGGCTATGATATTTCTAATGATAAAAAACAATTAGTTTCCATAAATGAGTCAGAAACATAACAATTACATATTGTATTTGATTATAGCAATGGGTTTATACGTAAAAACTATCAAATAGAGCATTCAATCATTCTTACATAATAACCAATCCAATATACATAAGGTAACATAATCGATTCCTAAGGGAGAAAGAACAACAAGTAACGAAAGAATGCTTAACTAGGCTCTTCGGTGTTGATATCACCTCCGAGCTAGCGTCGAGAAGCCTATCCCTTTATGGGTCTCCCAAATATATGCTCTGTCGGCCTCTTTATTCTACCAAAACCCTTAAACCATTTCGTGAAGACAATTGAGTATGAATCTCAAAAAGATGGCTCAACCAATATGCTTTTGACTCATTTTAGCTATTATACTACCAAATTGTACATAAATCAAATATGAACTAAAGTGAGTGTCTTTAGCATTTTAAAGCATTAATCACTAACTCCAGTAATTAAGCACATATTATAGTACAAAATTGTGTAAAAGCTTATAGCATTTCAATTATAGCCATCATAAATTAACATTTATTTATAATTTTAATATTATTTCAACTTTATATGGGTGTTCATGATTTTTTTAATCAATTTATCGCAGTGAATGTTGAATTACACTTTAAATTTTTGGACTGCTTTGGCAAAATATAAAAAAAAATTACAATGTATCCTACAAGACAAATGTAGTCCTTTTTATTTCAATCTATATCAATATATCATAATACTGATACATACAGCACTATACAACAAACCATCCTTAAAGGCTTCACTATTAAGGTTTTGTCTATTAGTGCCATTATTATAGTTGAGAAGATTAACATCCCTTGTCCATTAAATTAATAACACTTGCCAACATTGAGATGTTGATCAATCGTGGTTAAACATTCAATAATAACTCATATAAGGGTTTCTTTATGTAATGACACTCCTTGACCATTAGGAATAGTACAATATATAGATATCACTTCAGATAATATATCTAGTAAAATCAAGTGCATTCCTATAACAATAGTGCCACAAATATAATGGTATATATCAATCTTCTTTGGAGAGACGGTGGACATAGAAAAATATAGAGTACCAAAAGAAGAAAAACTACGTATTCCTTTTCCTACATCGGCATCTCATTAGTTCTCTATTGCATATGAGAAATATGATGTATGAATAAAAAGGAAGTATTACTAACTAATGGCTAAAAATCACAAAATTAAAAAATATAGCTAATTTTGGCTAAGAATGCTAAAATTTCATATTTTGTATAAATGGAATTTTAAGGTTTAGTTATTGGAATTGGATTTTAGAGTTCAATATGCTAGAATTTAGGATTTTGGTGGCTGTTATTTTATTGTGAACATAAAGAATATAAGGGAGGAAACAAGGAATCACTCTTAAGGTCTAAGAATCACACTTAAAAGAAAGTATCACACCTTTTAATTAAAAACTCAAGTTTATAGAAAAATCATATTGCTTATATCATTAAAGGGATGAGTTCACATATAAATAGAGTTATTGGAACCTTTATTGTAGGAAGAAACAGTTCCTAATAAATTTAGATTTTATTCGGTCTATGATAAATAATTGAGTTTGCAACACTAAAGATATGTCCAATTCCTATGTCACTTAGTAATTCCAAATCATAAGCATTAGCACTTATCTTCTTGATGGTCTTATAAGGTCTAGCATTCCATGAATCAAGTTTCTTATATTTTCCTCTTTGAAAAAATTCTAGACAAATCCTAACCATCACCATCTCCCCTTTATAGAATTACACTAATCAATGATGTTGATCAACATTTTCTTTATAAGATAAATTGTTGGTTATTATCTTTTGTCATATCTCATCAAAGATGCCCCATGTGTTGTACAAAAGCTTCAAGTTTAAAAACATCTCGTGTTTGACAAGGCAAGAGATTTATACTTTATAAACATGTTAAATTCATCTAATTCAAATTTATTAAAATAGGACAAGGTAAGAGCTAGCCTTTAAATTCCTATCAAGTTCACTTGAAATTTATTTCTTTTCGATTTTGACAAGAATGAGAGCGAGAATATAAAATTTTGTTAATTTTGACAAGGCAAGAGCTAAATTCTTAAACCTATCAAGTTCACTTGGATTTTATTTCTTTTGAAATTTGACAAGGCAAAATCTGAACTCTAAAGCATTATAAAGTTTATTTAGAACTTATTTATTTTTTTATGTTTAATATGGAAAGAGAAATTGATGTTCTTGCGCTCTTTCTACCAAACCTCTAACCTGTCTCTACCAAAATTACATAACTAACCCCAACAACTTTCTAGTTTTAGAAAGTTTCTAATGGAAGCTAGCTTCCAAGCTACTATACCAACCTCATCTAGATGTAGGAAAACTTGCTAGAATATAATGTGGGAAAAGAGACCAAAGATCTATATGGTGCTCAACTGGTAGGAGCATTAGCATTAAATAGCAAACTTTGGAAACATTTCCTAATCTACAAAGTGCCAGTAAATCCCTTATCAAAAGCTCTAAAAGTATGAAACAAGTGGAAAAAGGAGATCCAATATAACCTAGTAGCTCTTGGAAGACCGAGGTGGATGTTGCCTCTGTGAAAAATAAATTAACACACCACAAGGAAGTGGTGGTGGATGGGATAGTAAACCCTCTAAAGGAAATGTTGAATGCTGAAGTTACCATCTGGTTAATTGCTTTAGTTGGTTACTTTTGGAGCAAAATACCTTTCTATGGTTCAAGCTTGGCCTAGGGATAAAGGACTAGATAAAACTATGTTTACTGAAAACGATACGTTCTTCTTCAAATGCTCAAACGTTTGTAACCTGAATTAACTACTAGAAATAGGGCCCTAGCACATTGGAGGGAAGCTTATGTTCTTTTGAAAATAGAAATCAGGGTTAGATTTCAATAAGAGTAATATCAATTCCATACCTATATGGTTTAACTTTCATAGTATTCCATTAAAAATATGGACATTAGAAGGGCTAAGTTACTTTGCAAGCTTAGTAGTAAGAGACTAATATTGGATTCCGAAATAGCTTGAATGGAAATAATTTGTTATGCCAAGATTTATGTTGAGATGTAAAAGAATAGTAAATTACTTGAAGTGATACTTATGATGAAGCTGAGGGAAGATAAAGAATTAACTAAGGTGGAGATCCAACTTTCTCACCCATAAAAGCCTAAGAATATTGATAGAATATGGAAACCATTAGGAAATTTACTTACTATCAGAGCCTACAACGAACTTATGGTGCAACAATTATCTGACTAATACATTCAGCTATATTAGAATGCAAACAAGAATTTGGTGACGGAACATAATAAAAGTAAGGAACAGAATCAAAATAACACACATCAACAGACAGAAGCTCTTGATACAAATGAGGAGGCAATTAATGAAAATGTTTAAATTCAAGCTATAAAGGAAAAGGCATAGAGGAAAGGTTAAATATAGACATAGGAAAAGCTCTAGAGGATTTTAAGGTTGCTATAAACAACAAAAGAAGATTTGCTAGTTCAAAATGAAAGAACGGGTTAAGAGGCTCCTAAACCCTCAACTGATCTATCATATGAACAACATTATATGGAATATAAGAGGGTTAAATGACCCTCTTCAAAGACAATATGTAAAGGATTTAGTGTTAGAGAAAAAGCCTATTTTCCTAAGCTTATTAGAAACAAAAATAAAGCTACCACAACTACATATTTGTCATATTTTTTGGGAGTTAAATGGAAAATATACTCCAATCATATGAATCACGACAATGGAAGGATTGTAATAGCTTAAAATTCAAAAAGATAAATTTACAAACTCATTTCACTTTTGACCAAATTATTCACCTTATTTGTGAATTTTAGGATGTATATGATAGAATGGATCTTTCCATAATATATACAGCCAATTATGGTTTCTAGAGAGCTAAGCTTTAGGAGGACATCAAGGAAGTACACTCCTCAATCAGGGGACTCTAGGCTATATTTTCACCTTTAAAGGCTATGGACAATGAGATCAAGACTAAAGGAGTGAAGGAGTTAGATGAAATAACATAAGGAATAAATTTTATGGATTAGAGATATCTTGGCTACTTTTATACATGGAGTAATAAACAACCAGGGGATTATTTCATAAGAAGAAAATTTGATAGAGTCATGGTGAATCAATAGTGGCATTTAAAAAATCATATCTCCTATACTCATTTTGGGGACCCAATATGCTCTAATCATTTATAGATGGAAATATATAGCATGATATATGGTAAGATTATAAGAGCTCCATTCAAGTTCTTTAACTACTTGAACAAATAATAATGATTTGATAAAATGATAAGAAAAAACTAGCAAACAAAGGTAGAGGGATACAAATCCTTTCATTTACTGAGGAAATCATAGAAAGTTAAATAGAGGATTAAGTACTTCACTAAACAAATCAAGTTAGACTTAGTTGTGAATCTATAACATCTCAAGGAAAATCTAAGGAAAGCTCAACAAGATTGTTACATATCCCCTCATGATCACAAGCTGAAGCTATAGGAAATCACATGCTTGAGGGAATATAACTCTACACCGAATTTATGTAATTTCATCTTAAGGTAGAAAGCAAAAGTAAATTGGTTGAGAGAAGGTAATGTAAACACTATTTTTACTTTAATTCTATTTGTATTAAAGAAACAAAAAAAAATCATAATGTTAGTTGATGATATAGATCAAAGGTGTACAGATTAAGAGAAAATTAAGAATACTATTATAGATTAATTTAAGGATTTGATGGGACTTACTGATCAAGTGGATAACACAAATAGAGACGTTACCTACGTAGTCAAGGAGAAGATCATTTAGGAGATTAAGAAAGCATTAATTAGTCCAATTTCAGCATAGGAAATTAAGAGTGCTTTTTCCAATTTAATCCCATCAAAATTTTCTAAACCTAATGGATTTAATGCTTACTTCTTTCGAAAAATAAGGAGTATTACTAGGGAATTGGTTGTGGATGTAGTGCAAGAATTTTTTTTCCTCTTCTTAGTTGTTAATGGAAATTAATAGAACTTGTATCAACCCTATCCCAAAGACTTAAACTTCTCAAACATAAAAGACTTTTTCCCTAGCTCCTGCTGCAACACTATATATAAACTAATTTCAAAATCCTTGGCAATAGGCTCAAAGGATCCCTCAAACCATTAATCAATTTGTCTCAAGGAGCCTTTGTAAAAGGAAGATCTATAGGTGACGACATCCCACTAGTACAAGAATTGATGAAGGATTACACTACTAAAAGAGCTATTAAGAATTGTACACTCAAGATTGACTTCTTCAAAGATTTTGATGCAATCAAATGGGATTACATCTTCAACTATCTACAACCATTTAATTATCCTGAACAGTTGGTCCAATGGATCAAGAAATGTATTACTTTTGTCAATTTTAGCATTCTAATCAATAGAAATCCAACCAAAACTTTTGAAACTCATAAGGGGATTAGGCAATGGAATCCTCTTTCCCTTATCTATTCTCTTTAGCCATTATAGTTCTTTTAAGTATGTTGCTAACCTTTACTAATATAAATCTAAAATTCAAGTACCATCACAACAATCAGTTAACATTTTTTGATGGTCTCATACTCCTGTGTGGAGATAAAACTTACTCACTTTCATTCATAATAAGAATTCTAAAGGAGTTCCCTAAATTGTCAAGGTTAAAGGAAAATTTTGACAAAAGATGCATCTATATCTCTTTTAATATCCAGAATAGAGAATAAATTTGTAGGTTGACCGGGCTTAATATTTAGATACCTCCATTTAAATACGTAGGACTACCCATAATAACAAATAAACTAAAGTATGTGAACAATATACCATTTCTTGAGAGGTATAAAGTCAGGATTAACACCTGGAAGAATAAAAATCTATCATTTGCTAGCATATCACAGTTGACTTCTCTAATTTTGAGGAATATTCATACACGTTGGAGTGCCCACTTAATCCTTCCTAACAAGATAATTTAGGAGATACAAAATGTACTAAGCACTTATTGTGAAAAGTTAAGATAGGTAACTCTAAAGAATCAAAGTTGAAGTGGGAAGAGTTATTTCTTAATAAGGAAGAAAGGTAACTAGGACTTACTCCTCTGATGACCATGCAAATTATGTTAATAAATAAGAGGATCTAGAGGCTACTTAAAAAAAAGTACACCCTCTGGTCAAAGTGGATTAATGAATACTACTTGAAGGAAAAGAGCTTTCAGCAATTGGATTAACATAAAGAAGACTTATGTAGCTTTAAATAGTTACACAACTTGAGGGATCAATTTCATCCATAGATTAAGTAACAAATTAGTAATGGAGAGTACTTGGTACTGGTTTGATAACCAGAATAAAATGAGCCCTCAATAAGGATGAATGAAATCTAACACTTAGTCACTAAGATTTCAATTAAAGTTAAAGTCAACAATCATTCAAAATGGAATTTGGAGCTATAATCATAAATGAGATGATAGTTACTAAGCTATTTAACTTCTAATCAACTTGATGGTGATGAAGATAATATCTTTTGTCTAAATAACATATATGTGTAATTTGGCAATAAATCTTGCTATAAACTCATTAGAACTACCTATCCTAAAGTTCCTAGGTATAAGTTAATCTAGAAAAGTACACTTTCCCCCAAGGCTACAATTATCAATTGGCTAGTTATAAAGAATAGGCTGTAAACAAAAAATCAAGTGGTTAGGCAACCCAAGCAGCTTTGATCCAAAGTTTCTACCATGTAGAAGTGAAATAGATACAATAAATCAACTATTTTTTTAGTGTAAACTTTCCTAAGTCATTTGGACTAGAATTTAGAATAATATGCAAATATATTGCCAAAGAAATAATGAATGAATATAATTCATTGGCCTATAAGAATTATAAGCATAATGAAGAATAATCAGGTAATCTTTAAATTTGCTCTTTGTTATACCATATACGTAAGTTAGACAGAACGAAACAATAGGTTGCACAAGGGAATGAAAATGGAAGATCAAACTTTAGGTGACTATATTATTAACCAGATCAGAGAACTCCTAATGACATATGATGCCCAATCTAAAATCAACCAACAAATGCAAGTATTTCGAAATGTTTAAAGATAGTCACTAGGAGTAAGGATTAGTACCTATAACTTCTTAAGTTTGTCTTTTTGTTTCAAAGTTAAACGTAAAATTATTGTCATGCTTATATGATAATATAATTTTATTCATTTTTAAATATTTATTCAAAACTTTTTAAAAATATTTATTCAAAATTTTATTAAAAGAACTAAATAGTAAAAGAATAATATATTAAAATGTTGATACAAATATGAAATTTTACTAAAACATAAATAAGGGATAAACACAACCAATCATTCTTACATCTACGGAAAGCAAAAGGAAAGGAAATGAATAGAAAAAGAAGAAAAAACCTACATAGAAGATGGGGCGCCTTTAAAATTAATAGGGTCGTCATCATCAATGATAGGAGGCTCCCCACCTATAAGATTGGTGGTCTTAACATCAACACTAATTTTAAAAAACTCATTAGGCTCTTTATTCTAAGTTAGTTTAGGATTTTAAAAGACAGGTTTGAGTACTTATTTGATTCCACCTTTTCATAATCCTTAAACCCTACCATTATACACTTATAAGGTTGTTGTAATTCCAATTCTCAAAATACTTCAATTTATAATAGTGATAAATGATTTCAAATTTAAAGTAATTAGCTAAAACTTCCTTCAATATGCCCCTAGCTCACTTTTGATTCCTACAACCTTTTTCTTTGGAGTTTTCCTCCTTCTCTAACATATCAATGCTCTTAAATATATGGTTATTAATATCATCCTCTGTCTTTAAATCCTCAATATCTTTATAAGCCCTTAAGGCTACACTTTTAGCAATCTCCTTCTTTTAGGCAATCTTGCCTTGCTTCTAAAACACCTTTTTATAGCCTATGATTATAGAATAACTAACTTGAAAAAGGAAAACATTCACATCATGCCTACAAAGAAGAGAAAGTTAGGTAAAACTACCTAGGTAAGATACTACTCAAATAATGTATAGATGAAGTCAACATCTATAACCTTCAAGTTTTATCTATCCTTGTGGGCCATTATTCCATAGTTCATTTCAAACCTACACCTAATCATGCTAAAGACAATGTAAGTCTTCTTAAGCCATATTTAAGTCCACAATCTATAATATTTTTATCTTTAAGATGATTCATTCTTATATTCCTTCTATTCGAAGTCCATCATAGCTCTCTTTTTACTTAGACTCTTCATAGCTAATGTCAATTAGGTTCTTGATAGCTAAATTCAATCCTTATCCTCATAGTTCTTAGGTATTGTATACCTATAAAGTTTCTCTTAGTTTATCATTAACCTAACATCATGCTTGTAGTTATAATTTTAATATCATCTATAATAGCCCTAGCTGATATTAGCCTTTTAATAACTCTATTATGGACCTTTTTCACTAAATTCCCTAAAAAGAGTTACCTTAGTATTCATATATAATGATCTTATAAATTTTGGATTCTCAAAGTTCCTTTTCAGTACATAAACTTGATTTCCCTAACATTACTACTCTATTTAACCCCTAATCTTTAAACCATGGCATACTTATATGCATCTTCTTTTAAATCATTCATACGTGAACTTAGATCATATTTAAACGTTCATATGAGTAAATCCATATTAAGAATAATCAAAAAAATTTTACATATATAAATCCCTTGTCATAAATAAAATTATATTAATCCATACAAAGATAATAACTAGGAGTTTTGTTATCTAAACATATTAAAAAAATTTGATATAAGTCATGTTTAAACCTATGGAAATAATAAAAAATAGAAGACATCATGGTAAAAGGAATTTTATATGAAAATATTATATTTTAAATAATTTGATGCATTGCGATCATCAATCTTGTTTCTCCAATGAAAACAGCTTCAATATTGACCTCCCAATGGTTGGTGTACCTCTTACTAAATAACCCTAACTTTTTAGAGTAAAAAGAATGATAAGATATGAAAAGTCACTATACGTCTTCCAAAAATTAGTTTTTCATTATTTAAATACATTTGATCAACTTGAGAAGTAGTCTAAGACATAATCATATCCCAAGTTATATATCATTAAATTTCTCTTAGTAGGGATAAGAACTTTAACGTAATTATAACCTAGACCATGTATCCTTCTATTTCTTTTATAAGAATGGACATGAGATGAGGCAAGGGTTTGTCTGAAGATGTGTTACAATTTGGGCTTTTTCTTAATCACATAGTCTCTATCGAGGCTATATTCTAGGTCATGTCTTTATTTGTAAATGATGTATATTAGATGTAGGCTGGTGCATAGGCCTATCTCAGACCATGTTCAACCAAGAATTTTTTTAGATATTTCCTTAAAATATCCTCTAATTCTTGTAAATACATTCTAAGGTTAAATCTTCTTAATAAAATAAATATAGTGAAAACTAAGTAAAATAAGAAAATTTAGCATGAAATCGAGAAATATACTAAGAAAGATATGTGTATATTTCCCCTTTCAAACATATTAGTAACCGAAATTGGAAGTAAATTAAAGTACTTATTTTTATATTATTTTGGAGAATCAGAGGCTTGTTTAAAAAGTCACCTTACCTTTTAAAGTGAAAGTAAGCACTTTGTTATTATTATCCTCAATTACTTAAGTAGATCACTAATTCAAATGGCTATGAGGACTAATCTTAACTTCAAAACTTTTACCTAAGTTAAATTTAGTGGAGTGAACTTACTTATACTTGTTTTATTCACATTTTTTGTTGAGATACTAAACACACTTAATAAACGTCACTTCTAACTCAATTTATGTTGAAATTATACAAAAGTTTCCTTAAGCAAATTAATCATCTGTTTCAAGATCATTAGATAAAATTGAACTTAGTGTTTTGTTGAAAGTTAATAGGTTTCATTAGTAATGTTTATGTATAATCCAAAGATGCACAAAATCTAGATAAACAAGAAAGTTCTAGATTGCCTAGAATTATGGTTCCTAATAATCAGGTTGTACAAGGTGGTTCAATCCAACGACTATCTCTTCCTCGTGTTGATTGAAAGGTTTGTTGTTATTCCTCTTTCTAACATAGCTAGCCTATTTTTTAGTATAATTTTTTATTAAACCTTCTCTATGCTTTTGTTTTCTTATTTAACAATTTTGTTGCTTCTATCTTTCCATATGTTGTATAACATTAATGCCCAGTTAATCTTGATTGCTTTATAATCAACCTAATTCTCCATTTTAATTTTCTGATATCTATTTGCATAAAATAATTGAATATTAATAAATTCTAACTTTAATAAATCCTCTTAGTTACACTTCTTTCGTTGTTAAAGATTCCATAATTATCACCTACTAGGCTAAGTTCAATTATATTAATTTACCAAGGTGAAATTAGGATAAAAAAGAACAATACAATCTCCCACACTTGAATTGTACATTGTCATTAATGTAAAGATAAAGAGATTTTTAAAACATAAGGATATTAAAGGGAAAAAGTAGAAAGGAAAAGTAAAGGTAGAAAAACTTCTTTGAGCCTTTTCATGGTCTAATGTCCAAGAAAATGTAATAAACAACTAGAGTTCATTAATATCTTATGAAAAAAATATCACAAAATATAAGCACTATAAAATGAATATTACATTACAATAAAGAGAAAATAGACAAAAAAATCTAGAAGTACCAACTGAAAGGAAAAAAGAAAAAAGAAAAAATAAGTAAGGTCATTCCAACCATGGATAGAAAGGAAATTAAAAAATGTCTAGAATATAAAAATAATATGATGAATAAGATATAAAATAATTGTCATCATCATTTTCCAAAACATATATTGATTTAGGTTAATGTGAATGATAAGGTTATGGGAGAAATTCAATATGCTCAAAATATGTAGCCAGACTACCATCTATCTAGCTAGGCTATAGGAAATGCTCCTATAGCATATTACAGAAGGGCACATGTTGTCTCTCTAATTAATAGACTTCTTTATCAATTTGTTCACATTATAATTCATTAAGTTTTCGATTTGGCATCCTTTATCTTCCATTATCCTACAAAAGGACTTCTCTCCTATGATATACCTACTACAGTAATGGCTTTATTCTCCCTGATACTGCTCCTGTCTCCTTCATAGGGGCATCAACCTCTGTATGATCTCCCATTCTCTCCTTACTAATATATAAGGTTCACTAACCTTTTTAACTAATTCCATGTATTGTATTATCTCTCGATTGATAATAGCCTCTGTACATCCTAGTGTTAATCTTGGATGAGACTTTGAGACACCTAAGTTTTTCACTAGTCTTATCAAGTAAGGTCCTCCACAAATGCCACCTTTCCTCTTAATTCCCATCTAACTTATATGCACCAAAGAATAATAATCTAAGCGACATAGTGTCCTTCTCACTACACACCAATTGTAGAAAAGATCCCTAAGTTTCACTACACTAGTAGTTTCCTTCCTTCTTCAAATTGTGTAAGTAATGATTGTATGCAACTATTAAAGAGTTGGGGATCTAATGAAAGCTCTTTTAGTTATATAATGGTGAAATCTAGGCTCCTTACTTGATATAGATTACCAAAATGCACAAGGAATGCAATTATGTTATTTATTAGAAAATTTTATTGTCGGGTTTTTAAAGGTTTTGGTATTCTCCTAGTCGAGTATGTTTAAAAGACAGTTTTTTTATTCCCCCAAACCTAAATTAAGTAACATCCTGCTTATCCCAACTAGCATGTCTAGTTAGCACAAAAGTAGTTAAAATTTCTAAAGTAAGCACTTTATAAGCATGTTCTACTACTTCAAAGAACATAGCCTATCCTAAATTATCTACGTAATTTTGAAACTCTTTCACCAACCCTATGGTTTTTAATCTAACTCTATCTAGATGGCTATCTGAACCAAAAGATCTATACTTAAGAACCTGAGAGGATATTTATGTAAAAGGGATGAGGAATTACCAATAATGGATGTTCATTGGCAGTGGTATCTTGTGATTATTAATGAGATATTGCCCTTTATTATATTGTTCTTGCCTTTTTTATTATAGTAGCTTTTAAAATCATACTTGTGATGGAAAGTTAGGTTTGTAAAGATAGTATGGTTTATAATATAGGTTTAAATTGCTTAAAAACGAGGAAATTTTCACCTTTTTTTAAAGTTTAGTTCCCTAGATTGTCAGCAAAAAAGGGATTTTAGTGATAAAAACGGGTAAATCTTAATGAAAATGTGGTATGAGCATTCAAAATCTTATGGGTCTTATTGGGGATATGGAATTGTTTGCTAGATTTATGAGAGAATGAGAGAAAATAGAGGAGAGATAAAGGTTTTAGGTGAAAAAGAGACATAGTATAACCCTTAGTATTTTGAAATTTTAAGTTCAAAGCCTGCAACACATCATTCTAGAAAGAGTTGCTTTAGAACAAGGTCTAGAACATGATTGTGTCTCAATTTGTAGATCCCTTTATATTTTATTAACTAATGGTCGCAATCTATGACATAGGCATGACTTAAGTTATGAATTTTTCTATCCCTCTTAAAATAAGGGCAGAATTTGCAACACATTTATAGATGTTTTTAGATAATTTTATCATATTAAAAATTAAACGTGAGCGTGTTTTAGGCCATGATTATTATAAAGATTCAATGCTTATTTGATTTTATGATTATATTTGATTGAAATCTTTAATTTTTTATTCCAAATGCTCATCCCATTGTCTCCTTGATAATATGCTCTCTTTTCTTGCATCTTAGCTACAAAATCAAAACTATAGAAACAAATAACAACTATAGGAAAATAAAAACCTATTAAACAACTAAGGAAAATAAAACCAAATCAATTACAAAAATAATAATCTAACTTATTTTTCATGATAAAACGCTCAAAATACAATTAAACATTCTAAAATAAATGATTAGATTGCCTCCCAACCAATTCTTCTATAAAGGTACTTGATTAATTTAGGGGATTGCATGCTTACTTCCTCCTTTATTATAATGATAAAGTGTGTTAACTAGGGGTTCTCCTTCTTTCTTTTTTTTACTTCTTTCTTGCTATTGTTTGTATTTTTCTTTGCTTTGGCTCTTTAATTGATAACTCCCTTCAAAAGCTTTGAATGATTAGCTTGGCCTAAGTTATCATTGACCATAAATTGGTAATTATCATTTAAGATTGAAAACAAAATTTCTTTATCTTTAAAACATTAATCCTTCTTCTATAAAATTTATGATTGCACCATTTGTTGTAAGGAAATTCCTACTTAAGATTAGAGGTTCTTTTTGGTGATTGCTTTAACTTTCTATCTAAGGTTAGGGATTGTTTCGCTAGGCAATGTCCATTGTTGCCTTTTAGCTATAAATTTTGTTAATTGAACGATTTGTTTTTCAAAATTCTATATTGAAGTCCCTTGATTTTGAAGTCAAAATGTAGGTGACTTGCATAAAGTCTCAATATTTCCTCTAGACTTGATTACTTCCCCTTTTGATATGGTTTTTGAAATCTAGGTAGAGGTTGCCTTTGAATTATTGCTCCATGAAAAGCTTAGGGGATTTCACTTCTGATCGTATGTCGTACTATATAGATTATCTTGTCTTAAGAACTCCCTATATATTTAAATTGTTTTCTTGGTTCAATAATAAGGCTTCTACCCTATATATTTCATTTTCATAATAAGGTTTCTACCCTATATATTTAAATTGTTTTTTGGTTCAATAATAAGGTTTCTATCTCGAAATTTTATGCTTTGATGTCCTTTTCAAAAAAATTCATGACTCATGAATTGAATTATTTAAGATGGTGAGCTGAGGTTTCCAAGTTCCTTGTTAAGGCCTCCACCTGAGCTATTAATATGCCTATGACATCCATATTATTATTCTTATTGATTTATTAGACCTTGCTTGCCTTTAATTTTATTAGTAATTTTGTATGACTATATTATCTATTAGTTCAAAAGTTACCTCCAAAGTTTTATTATTAAATGTCTCATCAATTACTGCATCTATTGTTTTCTATATTAAATTAAGTAGATCAATCCTGTAGGTCTAAACTTGCACCCTTGTAGCTAGGTCATGATGTGGGAAACTTATCTTTATATCTTATTTCTTTATATCTTTCCTATGTCTCTTAAAGAGTTCCCTTATCATATTATAACTAGGCAGAGATGTTGTTTCTTAACTTTCCTATCATTGATGGAGGGAAATATTTAGTGAAAACCTTCTTTACAAGACTTTGTATTATGAATGAGACAATAGGTAATGCCTTTAACCACTGCTTGGCTTATTCTATCAATGAATATGGAAATAACCTCATCCTATTTCATTTTCTAAGCCTTGTTATTCTTAAAGCTATCATAAATTTTTAAAAAGTTGGTGATGATTGCACTAGGATCTACATTTAGTAATCCATAAAATTCAACAAATTTCTATAACATTTGGCTTGATTTTGCATTGATTTCTAGTTAAGCAACACTAGATCATGTCCCTACAAAGATGGTTTTTTATGCTCTATTATTTTATGCTCGGTTTCTTTTGTATCAAGCTGTATATTTTTCATGTCTTAGGTCTCTTGTTTAGTCCATAATCTTTTTGTCTAAAAAAGGTGTTCTTTCGATCTTTAGGTCTTCTTTAAGGAGTATAAAGTATCAAATCCTTGTCATACACCAAGATCACATTGAAAATTAAAGTAAACTAAATATAAAGAATATAAATTTTAAAATTAAAGAATATAAATGAAACAAAGAAATAAAAATATTAGACTAACAGTTATTAAGTATCCTAAACAATAGTTTCTTCCATGATAGTAAACCTAAAAACTTGTCTTAATATTTTTTACTGCTAAAATTTTATTTATTATAAATTAACAACTACTCACAAAATAAAGCAAGTGCACCAATCATTGATTAGTAATATCAAGGTAAGTAAAGAATTGATTTGACAAAGAAGCTGATAGATCTAGAAAACTCCTACAACTAACTAGTTTGTGGAATTAAAATAGTGCAATTGGTTGACTGATAGATGTAACAAAATACAAATCAAACCTAAATAAAATGATATCCAAGAGAATTAAAATAAAGTAGTTAATTACATAGAGAAATCAAGGGTAATTAATGTTTAGATAAGTACTTTCTCTAATATGATGTTTAATGTCATGATTCAATAAACTTAGAATGAAATTATTATCTACGCCACCAGATAAAATTATACTATCTTGAGTTATGACCATATATTTTCTAAGTAGTTAACTTGTATCTTTACCAAGCTAAAAAACTTTTTACCCTAACACAAGAGATATCATATTTTTTATCCCTAAACCCTATTCAATTCTGAATATCTAAACTATGATCCATTAAAAGGCAAGCTCTCTCGTAAATCTTCAACTATTGGATCCCATTTCCGAAGTCCAACTCTTATGGAAAATCATAAGACTTGAGCTATTTCCAATAGAGAACATCTTAATCATTATCGGTTCATCTTCTTGCTCTGAGGCCATGAGATTATGAAACTTCAAGTTTGGGCATAGTGGAAGCAAAAAATCCTTCGGAGGTATGGTGGATTTGCTGCGGTGAAGGTCCAAAATTTTCCCTCCTACTCCTCTCAGGATAAATACGTCGCGGCAAGAAAGTTAACTTTTGTCGCGATGAACCTACAATGCTATTTTCGCTATGGCGACCTTTGTGGTTTTTTCGTGGCGAAACCCCTGGAAATTCAACCCCTAAATTGAAAATTCCAATGGTTTCTTCACCACTCTTTCCTTGCTTTCAATTTACGTTGTCCCAAATTCACTCCCTCTAATGCATTATCATTTCATAACAATTCAGT
>JAOSBN010023340.1:0-17065 GCA_027563595.1 Erythroxylum suave | reverse complement strand
CGTAAAATTCACCAAAGGTTCTAAATCACTAAATACACTCTCCAAATCAAATTTCAACATATAAAAACCACAATTCTTAATATAATCACACTTACTAATCAATTATACCCGAAACTTGTCAATGAATGTATGTACACATATTTTCATGTGTAAAAATTCAATATTCATATGTATGTGCATATCATATAATGCATGAGTATGAAATACATTTTTTAATCTTTCAATTTTATTTCTCATTTACGGTATTTCCGAATCTAACCCTTAATATGAGAATGAGATGTTACATTTAATATCCATCTGATGTAGCTCCATATCATAATGAGCTACTATTACCATAATCACTTTGAATGCATCCTTAGAAGATACTAGAGAAAAGGTAACATTAAAGTCAACCCATTTTTTATGAGTGAATCCTGTGGCAATCAACCGAGCTTTAAATTGCTTAAGTTCGCCCTGAAAGTCCTTTTCAGTCTTGAAAAGCCGTTTACAATTAATAGATTTGCAATTTTGAGGCAAATCAACAAGTTTTTGTACCGTATTGTATTTCATAGATTGCATATCATCTTTCGTTGGATCCCACCATAGATTTGCATAAGGTCCCAAAATAGTTTCTGAAAAAGTACCTAGATTGACAACATGTCCATTATCATAGTTTTGTACATCCAAATAGAGTATATAATTAGATGAAATAGTAGGTCTTTCTATTCTAGTGGATCTTTTTAGCTGAACTAATTCTTATACCTCAAGCAATTTATTTTCATAAGGATTATATAAACGTACCTCAGTAGGACAACTCTAAACATGAATGTCGGCAAAGCTAGGCTTCCACCCTTTCCAGATTTCAAAAGATGTCTTCGATAATAATTTGCTTAGGATTTTATTAAGTATATATAAGGCAGCCTTTATGACTTCACCCCAAAGGTAATCAAGTAGATTAATTTTACATTGCATTGGTCTCATCATGTCCTTTAAAGTGTGATTACACCTTTCGACCACACTATTTTGCATAGGACTACCTGACATAGTGAACTGAGCCACTATTCCACATGATTCCATATATCTGACAAATGGACCTTTTTCTTATCTTGAAACCCGGTGTTTCGCATAATAGTCTCCTCCACAAGCAAATTTGACAATTTTGATAAACTTTCCCAATTGATTCTTAACCTCAACCTTAAAGATATTGATTTTTTTTAAAGAACTTTAGACTTGTATGTCAGTAAGAACATATAACCATAATGGAAATAGTCATCAATAAAACTCAGAAAATATCTTGAATTGTACAATTTAACTGTATAAGGTCCAAAAATATTTATATGTATGAGATCTAATAAACTAGCAATATGAGTTGATCCTTTTTTCTTTTTTTTGGTCCACTTATCCCTGTAAAAATCGACACATGTTTTCAGATCATCAAAATCTAAAGTTGGGAGAATGTTTTCTTTAATCAATCTTTCAACTCTATCTTTGGAAATTTGGCTCAACCTTTGCATTAGATAATAACCTGTGCTTGTGGGAGATATTGTTTAGAAATTCCTTCGCTAGGTTTATTTCTAATAGTCTACTTAGCAGATGATCTGGGATTGATCTCTTGATGTTTAAATAATACTTTATGTTTGAACATTCCCAGGCTACAAATGTTACTTTAAGATCCTCTGCACCATAAGATATAGGTATAGGTGGCTTGTCTCTTAACATGGCCACGTTAAATGTTTGTCATTTCCAATGTAAACTCTATATCTTGTTTCCATTTCTTGAAATTGAATCCAGTCAAGGTTTCAATAACAACACCATTATTATTTACAGAATAGGTGACTGCAAAATTGACTGTAACATTCATCACAAATGTATTATAACAGCGATACTTAAAGCCATAAATAGTATCTGTACCGAGCATCTCATCACACATATCATGAAACAATAATGGGTTGAATATATAATATATGCAGACAATATCTCCATAAAAAAGTGATCAAAGTACACACCATTGTATCTTATGACACTACCATCTATAGGTGAATAGATTACTTAGGCAATGGTTTACTCCATTTAATGCCTTTATGCACATATCAAAATCTCATATAAGGCCAAAACGTTTGGGCATAATAGCTAAACAAAGTACTAAAAACATCCCCAAACATGCAAGTAGAGCAATCCAAATACTAACTTTAAAGACCAATGTGGTGACTACATTCTAATTAATACCTAAATGGATCTGCAAATACAAGAGATATATCTTTATGTTATCCTCACATTTTGTATGGGCATATAATATATGATAATGTACCATCAATAAATGCAATCCTTATGCCCATTCTCATTATCACATACTAGTGTTGAAAATATCATCAATTAACTTAATTTGGGACTTTATTACAAGAAAAATCTCAATCAGAATGATAATCATGCAATACTGAACAATAAACATACCATATGAGATACCAATGCCATATGTATCCATTTTATTTTAAGATCAAACCATGAAATTTCACTCAAAAAGGGCTTTTATAACCTTTATTTGATTTTTTTCTGAAGTTAAACCTTATTTATTACCAATGTAATAAATCTAGAAAAAAAACTCACTTTATGAATTCACGGGATCCAGAAGTTAACCCGAGGAAAATTTTGTGAATTCTAAAAATTTAAGTTTTTTTGTACTGTAGTGTGCTAACGTTAGTCAGTACTATAGCACTAATGTCACCAATATATCTGTTGTGCCTCAACACTGCACTTGTCGTGCCAAATGTGGCCATGGATGCGTCAGGCTCATGCTCTACACATGCCAAGCACATTGACTTACCCACTGCCTTCTAGGTGCATATGGTAAATGCACCATACTCGCAAACTCGCGCACCACCTCTGACAGGTGTGCTACATACTCCAGATATATGGCCTCACCTACTTTTACCATGCCATCTGTCCACATGTGCTAGAGTAAACCACCTTTGGGCAATTACTCACACCCACCAAACAGTTTTCACTCTCATCTCGTACAGTCACCAGAAAATGGTGATTTTTGATGATTTTCATGCAAGTTTTTCAACCCTTAAAGTTTATTTTCAACCTATTTTTAAATGCTAAACACATTTAAGATGAATTCAAGTATCCATATGCAATTAAAAATGTAAAAAATATCAGTTTTCTTCGAGGTCTTTATGGAGAAAATCCAAAAATCTTTGTTTTCATTCACACAAGTCTTAGTTATGCACCTAGGATCAAATGTGAAAATAAATAAATGAAGAAAACACAAGAAATACATGTTTTTGCTTCTATAATTTTGAACGAGCTTTTCGATGCTGAAACTTTCAATTTTTCACGATGACCTTTATGAAAGTTGATCTACCGAATGTCGTTAATGTCTTTTTACAAATTCTTAACTTGTGAAGCTCTTAACATGTCAGAAAATCCAAATGTTTAGGACTTACTTAAGTAAAATCGAGAGACCTTAACCATATATATATAGCATCTACATTAAGTGTCTCCATCACAGGCCTAATGCATATCTAACTCACACTAATTAAGGTTCATTTTCTTTGCTGGATTTCAGCCAATTAAACCAAATTCTTTATCGAGTTGTTGATAGATGTTGAACATTTATTAAATAAAAAACTCATGGTAAAAAAAGTGAGAATTTTCTTCTTATTTAGAGACTGTTGAGGAAAACTAATTTCTCTTGAATTAATTTGTTTTTTTGGGTTAGCTACGCTATTTTGTACTTTTTGATGCATTGAGTGCTGATATTGTAGGATTCCCATCATTGGTGGAAAGGAATTGAATCTACATCGTCTTTTTCAAAGTAAATATCATAGTGGCATCGAGAAGGTAAGAGAAACAATTTACTTGAATTTATTCTTTCTTTATTTTTTTCTTGATATTTTCCCTCATGAATTTGGTTGCAAGTTCATTGACTCTGCCCCAACTATTCTAATTTTGCAATCCTTCCTGGATTGAGTAATGTGTTAGAAATGTATCTATCTTATTATGATTCTCTCTTATTGAGTTCTCTTTTCTTTCTGCTCATTGCTAGTTTTGGGCCCTTATCTTTAGCCTTTCACTTCCTGGTGTACTTTGTATACTTTTAAGTGTTACTTCTATGATGTGGCTTTTCATAACATGTAGTCTATACACTTGTCTTCTATGTTACAAGTAGTTAGAGGTGCAAATTAGATAAAGGCAATCCATCTTAAGTGATGAATTTAGACCTAGTGCTCTGCAACTTACTAGATGCTGTATGAATTATTTTCCCCATTGAAAATATCATTGAATGAGAAGAAGATTGACATAAATCATGGAAGTAAAAGATATTAATCTATAAACTTGCTCAATGTTTAGGCTAAAAACTAGTGTTGGTTCAATCTTCAGAATGAAACAAAGTGTTCATGGTAATCTTTTATTGTCTTACTATTCTTCTACTAGAGATTAACAATTGTTATTGATCACCAAAGCTTGTTGTTTTTAGGTTATCTCAAACAAAAAGTAGTGGCGAAGTGTTTTCATAGGAATGCATAGAAGCTCTTAAATAAATATGCTTTTCTTTAGTCAATACTAATGAAGGAGTTGGTTATGGTGCTATTTGGATGGATTGTTGTTTACATAGTTGTAACACATATGTTTGGGATCAGTGGGAAAACCCATACCAATAGCTTGTAACATCTCTTGGAACTTAAATTTGCAGTTGTTTGTCTGAAGTATTGAAGCTGGCTAAGCAGTACTTGTGAGAAGGAATATGAGGTAATAGTAGTTGATAAAATCGAGACTTGTCTGTGCCACTTAAGAAGTTAAACATCAACTCTTTTATGTATTACTTGAGAAGGGAATTCCTTCATTTAGGCATCAATGCTTGCTCCTCCACTAAGTCAACATTTACTCTTTTCGATACTAGTTGTTATAAAGGTGGTGTACTAAATGTAGAAATTTACATCACTTTGATATTTGACTTTTATTTTGATAAAGGCTTAGTTTGGTTCATCTTAGGACTTTTGGATTTTTGGATCTATTGTATACATGTCTGTTATACTTTCTCATGGTGACATTTTCATATACTTTTTGTAACCTAGTTCTATTGTGTAGCCAATCATTCTTTTTCGTTGTTATTCTATTATCCTTTTTGGATTTTTCGTTACTCTCTTGGATTTTTCGTTCCTCTCTCTCTCTGCTCATTTTAATTACAACATCCAATGGTATAGCTAGATGGTAATGGATAATGAAAAGGACAAACTCCTTACAACACTGCAGCACCAACTTAGTAGAATTATGGTACTACTTGCTAAACTTTTTCGAGTAATTTGCACAGTTAAGATGAATTTTTATTGCGTTTAAGTTCCACTTAATTTATGCCCTCATGCTACAACCATTCACTTAGGTTGTCATTTTAAGTCATTTCTGATTCAACAAATCTCCTCACGCTGAGGAAGTATTTACATGGAGAATAGAATAGTATTGAGAAAATAGAAAATAGAATAGTATGAAAAAATAATAAAAATATAAAAAAATTAACAAGATTTAATAGATTGAGTGTACATACTTCTTCGAAAGTCAATAATGACAATAACAACTTATTAATTGTTGAATAGATTATGATAATGGTTACATTAAATTAACCTTAGAACAATATATTTATATCTAAACTGTATGTGATACCATTTTACTTAAATAATTTATTATTAAACCCAACTTAGTTTAAATGACTCGTAGTCTTAAAATCTTTCTAAAATATAAAATCTACTAAAAAACATTTTTAAATAAGATTGGTTATCATAAATATGACTTGAAACGTGATTGTAAGTCAAGGATCGCATTGTCTCTTTTTTTAGAACATGACATAGGTTCTGACATGCCTGTGTCCCAAATTAATGTAGATCATTATATTTCTCAGTAGACATAGACATGCTTGAGAAATGATCGTGTCTTAAGTCATGAATCTTTTTATTTATGCACATAAGACATGGCTTTGTCCATGGAAATACCTTTGCCACATCAACACGTCTATGTCTTTAACTCTTGCCTGTAAAAACTCAAGCATGCATCTCAAAACATAAGTTCATTTACATGTAAACAAGATACATGTATAATATTCACCATATTAAGCAATGGAATCATACTAGAAAATACCTCCAGCCATTGCTCTGATGATGTACTGCTCTCTGAAATTTTGAATCTTCTAGCCTTTGATTTCTGCAATGCGATGGTGTCTAGTATTTGTTGCATGAAAAAGAGGATAGGGACCTAAAATATATAAAAATCGCTTCATCACTTATACCCATCATAGCAGATTAAATTAATAAAGTATGGGCATTTATGTTTGTGTGGTTAATGAGTTAAACATTAAGTGGACCATATTCTAAATAGCAGGAACTGTAGGAAGATTTCAAGAAAATCTTACATTCTCCCACTTGGTCCATTTAACCTAACGCCAAACATAACAAGAAACCAAATATATGAATCATGGCGATAGGTCCTCTTATAGTAAGTATTATCTTCCTTGTATTACATATATATAATTTATCATTACCAGCCCTTAAACTTAATGAATAAACCATATGTTTATTCTAAGTCCAAATTAGATGATATTTCTCAAAACAATCAAATATATTTGTGCTCAAAACTATATAAGAAAACTTCAAATTAAATAAGAGTTCCATTGAAGCAACAAATGTACAAAAATCACATTATAGAATCAAGTCCCATTCGCACTACGTGATCCTTAAACTGCTTAAGTGGTATACCTTTAGTTAAAGGATCCGCAATTACCAAATCATTGCTAATGTGCTTTATGACAACTTTCCTTTCCTTAATAAGTTCTCTTATGGCTAAATACTTAATGTCGATATGCTTACTTCGACTTCCACTCTTGTTATTTTCAGCCATAAAAACTGCAGCTAAGTTGTCACAGTACAACCATAATGGCTTAGAAATTGAATTAACAACCCTAAGCCTAGATATAAAACTCTTCAACCATACACCATGTGAGGTGGCCTCAAAACATGATACAAACTCAGCCTCCATAGTAGAAATAGCAATCGGGGTCTGCTCGGCATTTTTCCAAGATGTAGCTCCACTAGCTAGCATGAAAATTTAACCAGATGTTGATTTCCTTGAATCAATGCAGCCAACAAAGTCTAAATTGGAGTATCCAACTACTTCCAAGTTCTCATTTCGCCTGTACATAAGCATATAGTCTTTTTTACCTTGAAGATATCTTATAACCTTCTTTGTAGCTTTCTAGTGGTCAACACCTGGATTACTCTAATATCTACCTAACATTCCAACAACATATGCGATGTTAGGTCTGACATAGACCTGAGCATACATAAGGCTTCCAACAGCTGAAGCATATGAAATGTTCTTCATGTGTTCTCGTTCAAAATTATTCTTCGGATATTGATTCAAGCTGAATCTATCACCATTCACTATGGGTGCTACACTTGGTGCACAATCTTTCATTCGAAATCTCTAAAACTTTGTTGATGTACATGTCTTGAGACAAACCCAAAATGCCTTGAGATCTTTCTCTATGGATCTTGATGCCAAGGATATAAGATGTCTCACACATATCTTTCATATCAAAATTCTTTAAGAGAAATTATTTCACCTCATATAACAAACCTTTATCATTAGTCACAAGTAAAATGTCATCCATGCGTAACACAAGAAAACAAGTCTTACTACCACTGACCTTCTGGTACAAACATTGGTCCATTATATTTTCTTCAAAACCAAATGAAGTGATAACCTCATAGAATTTTAAATACCATTGCTGGGAGCTTGTTTTAATCCATATATGGATTTATGAAGCTTGCAGATTAAATGCTCACCATCACTAGAGGAGAATCCTTGAGGTTATTTCATGTAAACCTCTTCCTCGAGTTCACCATTGAGGGACGCCGTTTTCACATCTATTTGATGTAACTCGAAATCAAAATGAGCTACCAATGCTATGATTACATGAAGAGAATCTTTCGTAGATACAGGAGAAAATGTCTCTGTATAGTCGATTCCTTCCCTCTGAGTAAACCCTTTGGCAACAAGTCTTGCCTTATGTCTCTCAATGTTGCCTCATGAGTCTTTCTTTGTCTTAAATACCCATTTACATACAACAACTTTCACACAATTTGGAAACTCAACGAGATCATAGACCCCGTTAGATGCCATAGAATCCATCTCATCTTTCATAACATTATACCACAAGTCCAATTCCTTATAACTAATGGCCTGTGAAAATGTTTCAAGATCATTTTCGGCTCCAATGTTGTAATCTGACTATTGTATATACACTATATAATCATTAGGTATTGCTGACCTTCTAATTCTAATACATCTCCTTAATTTTGTATCATTATCCTCTCGAAGAACCTATTGCTCAACCTGTTGTTCAACTAGCTTCTCAACAATTCTGGTTATTCCTTATTTACAACTTGATCTCCTAGATTTGTACTAATAGCTTGTGGAACTTTAGTAACTGGTTGTCCAACACCCATTTCAACCTGAGGGGTATGAATGATAATTAATTTATCACTTGAACCAGAGGGTTGAGCTTCATAATGGTCCTTTTAAAAAACTATTTCTTGAAATTGACCACTCTCACTAATCAAGTCATTCTCAAGAAATTTTGCATTTTGATTCCACAATTCTAGTGCTGTGAGATGGACAATAGAATCTATACCCCTTAGACCTTTTAGCATATCTAATGAAATATAAACTAATGGTCCTTGGGTCTAGCTTCTTCTCTTGTGGGTTCTAAATTCTCACTTCAGACGGGCATCTCCAAATGCATATATGCCTCAAACTCGTTTAACTCAAAAGGTATCCTTGAGACAACCATGGTTGGAACTCGGTTTAATATATACACAGTCGTCTTTAGAACTTTAGTCTACAGGAATTGAGGAAGTTTTATGTTATTCCTCATACTTCTCACCATGTCCATTAAGGTTCAGTTTCTTCTTTCTGCCACACCATTCTAATATGAAGAATAAGGTATGGTGTACTAGGCAATAATCCTATGTTCCTGAAGAAACTTCACAAAAGGAACAGGCGCTTGTTAGTGTATCTACCATAGTTCTCTCCTCCTTTATCTGATCTTATAATTTTAATCAGTTTTCCACATTGATTCTCCACTTCAACCTTAAACATTTTAAAGGAATTCAAAGCTTCGTCCCTTGAATGAAGTAAGTAGTGATCCATATATCATGAATAATCATCTATGAGGGTGGAAAAGTATATCGGACTATTTGCATCCATATCTGGACAACAAATATCTATATGTATAATTTCTAACAAGTTTGTGCTCCTCTTGGCACCCTTTTTAGACTTGTTAGTTTGCTTACCCTGAATGCAATCCACGCAAGTCTCAAAATCAATGAAATCTAAAGTACTAAGCACCCCTTCATTTACTAATCTTTTAGTTCTCTCAATGGAAATGTGTCCTAATCTACAGTGCCATAACATAAAGGATTTTTCATTCACAACACATCATTTCAATCCAGCAGTGACATGCATTGAATTATAGGCATCATCATTTTGTAACTAAATGGAATAAAGACCATTAGATAATGTACCATAACCAATAACTTCAGATCCATTACATAAACTAAAACCAAAATCTAAAAAGTTAAAGGAAAAACCAAAAGGTACAAGTCTTGATGTAGAAATTAAATTTCTAAAGAAAATTGGAACGTAAAAGATCTTTTCCAAACACAAAATAAAGCCACAACTTAAAATCAAATTGTAAGTGCCAACAACTTCCACACATGAACTCATCTTGCTTCCTAAATAGATGTATTGTTCACTTCCCAACAGCTTCCTTAGGTTTTGCTTACCCCACAAGGTATTTGAAACATGGATTATAAAACTAGAACCAATCCACCATGTGTTATGATTAACATTAATCCTATTAGATTTATAACAAACAAATGAAATTAGAGTATCTTTCTTTTCGAGTCAGTTCTTAAATTTAACATAATCTCTCTTCATGTGTCCCTTCTTTTTGCAGAAGAAACACTTTAATGGTTTCTTTATATCGGACTAAGGAGAAAATTTTCCTTTTCCTTTGTCTTTGACATCATCCTGTCTCTTCTTTCCTAAAACAATCAAATTCACCCTTTCACCCTCTTCCATCAACAACCTCTCATCTTCTTGCACACACATGGTCAACAGTTCATTGATCGACCACTTGTCCTTATGTTTGTTATAAGAGATTGTGAAAGGACTGTATTGTTGGGGTAGAGTACACAGAATGTAATGTACCCAGAAAGATTCCTATATGGTAATCTCCAAGGCTTTCAGTTGAGCTCCTATGTCCCTCATACGCATGATATGATCACATATGCCCTTTATATCGGTAAGCTTCAAGGATGATAACTAAATAATCGAAGTGTTAGTAAGGGCCTTATTAGATACAATCAATTGCTCATCAATGGCCTTCAATAGATCCCTGACATTATTATGTTGTTCGACAGAACTACGAATACCAAAAAATAATTTGGTCTTTATGAACATTACAGAGAGGTGATTAGATCTCTCTCATTTTTCATAAAGAGCAATAGCATTTGGAGTGCTTATTTCGGTCATATTCGGTAGTTCATCCTTCTTAATAGCATAATCTATATCCATCCAGCCTAAATGAAGCAGAATTTTCTCCTTCAACACCTTATAGTTGTCACCTCTCAATTCTAGAATATCACACTTCATATCATAAATATTCACAGGTTGAGTAACTACAAGTTCAAAATTTATGCTTGTTATATATAATTTGAGACCAATAATAATTTATGCTTTACCAATGTAAATCATGCTTTTAATAGATGAATCTAGTGACATAAGACTTGCATGTGGGCTAATGTTCTACTCAATTAGATTCATTTATAACTTTATGATAATACTATTGAATTATGTTCCTTTTCTTAATTCCTGTGGGTAGATTAAGAAATATAATTCAATATTTCATCCTAATTAATCATACAAATATAACAAAATTCTTATGGGTAGATTTTATCATATTACATATGTTTAATTACAATTAACGATTTAATGTCATCTTAAAACTAAATATATAATCCTAATTAGTTTGAGATGCTGAGGCTACTCCCAATTAATTAAAATCATATTGATCATTCACATTGCCTCCAGCTTAAATAAAGCTTAAACATTTGCATCAATTAATAAATAATGAAAATAAATCTAATAACAATGCGTAAATTATTTGATTTAATTTTGCATGTATAATGATCATAAATTTATACACAGAATTTTCAATTAATCACATATAATTTGTGCAAATAATTAAATAATTATAACTAGCATGTCAAATTTAATTCCAATATTAGACATACAAATTAAAATTAATATTTTCACAAAATATTAATACCAAAATGATTTTATAATTAAAATCACAAAAAAATGGGTTAGGTCTTGATTAACCCAATAATTACTAATAATAACACAATTAAAGAATTAATAAATTAGTAATTAAAAACAAACAAACTTCATCTTCAACCTCTAGCTGGGTCGGTATGACCCGTCTCCATCTCGACGATAGCAGGCGCACGACAGTCGCCAGAAGGTTGAGGATGCGGTGATGGGACAATGCGGATGAGCTTAGGATCGTGAGATGCCAAAAACTGAAACATGCAGCCATGCATGGCTGGCGACATCCGAAGGCCCCATGCATGGTCATCATTGTCCCGCCTCTCTTCACTATCCAGTCACCATTAGGTACAACATGGAGTACCAAAACATGATTCTAACATCCATCATATTCATAAACATCGAGAATATTCAATAACTCAAGCTCAGCTGGCACGACAAAAAAAAACCAGAAACAGAGTATAACTGAGGCATGTATTCTTAGACAGTTGGAAGCAAGGCAGAGGCACAGTTCTTTGATACCAAATGTAAAAACTGAAGCATGCATCTCAAAACACAAGTTCATTTACGTGTAAACAAGATACATATATATTATTCACCATATTTAGCATCATTTACGTGTAAACAAGATACATGTATATTATTCACCATATTTAGCAACAGAAGCATAATAGAAAATACCTCCAGTGATTGCTCTGATGATGTGCTACTACTATATGAAATTTTGAATCTTTTAGCTTCTGATTTCCACATTGCAATGGTGTCTAGTATTTGTTGCGTGAAAAAGAGGATAGGGATCCAAAATATATAAAAATTGGTTAATCACTTCTGCCTATACCAGAAGATGAAGTTAATGAAGTATGGGCATTTACGTTTGCGTGGTTAATAGGTTAAACATTAAATGGACCATATTCTAAATAGTAGGAACAGTAGGAAGATTTTGAGAAAATCTTACACTGCCTTCTCCTATAACTTCTGTAAAGAAACACATCTTGAGCTATGCTCATATTTTAATTTATGTTCACTTAAAATGATTTCAAAAAGCAGATGTTTCCATTATGAAACTCTAAGATTGCATTTATTTGTATATTAGTTATATAAAATAATCTCTACCTTTCTGAACATACTCTCTATAAGTTTGGTTGTAACCATATTTAATACCTTAGTACATTAGTTAAGTTCAAGCAATACTTGAAACTCCTCTATGGTAACTAACTTTGTTAACATATCAAGTACATTCTTCAAAGAATGAATCTTTTCTAACAATATTTGTCCAGTTGTAATCAACTCTTTGAACTTATGAGAATTTCACATCTATATGCTTAGTCCTTGTATGATACACTTTCTTTATTAAATAAATGACCTTAATTATCACAGTGTATTTGAACTCCACCTTGATTGATACACACATCCTTTATTAGCCTTATAACTCATAATGTCTTCTTAAAAATTTCACACTATTGTATACTCTATTTCAGTTGTCGACAATGCAACTATAGATTATAATACTGATTTTCAAAACATTGGCCCTCTTGTAATAGTAAAGACATACCTTGTGATAAGTGTCCTACTATTCAAATCTCTTATATAACTGAATTCACATATCCCGCAATCGAAGGATCACCTTGTTGAAAGTTAAACACAATCTCATAGTTTGACATACTTTTTAAGTGCCTAAATATCCATTTAACTGTTTCTCAACATTTTCTTCTAAGTTTTGAAATGTACTACTAATTTCAATAAAGCCATGATTTAAGTTCAAACTAGTACAAGTTATTGCATATATTAAATGTCTAATAACACTAGTAAGCGGTACCTTAGACACCATCTACCTTTGCTTCTAAGGGTGAAAGTTACTTTTATATACAAATTTATATCAATTCCCGAGCATTTGAGAATTTAATCTATCTAATAGTAATTGGATGGATAATTTATTTTTACTTATATATAGTATTCGTACACTAATATAGGGAAAATCTGAAATGATTTATTAATAGAGAGTCAATGTATTTAGCCTTGCTTATTCCAAATTTGTCAAGAACCTTCTCAATATAGATGGATAAAGATAACTACAGTTTTCTAGAGCTTTTATCCTTCAAATCTACACTCCTAGTATTTTCTTGTTCGCGTCCAAATCCTTTATCTCGAATTTCTTTCTTGATGAGGTCTGTAGTTCTTGCAATTCATACATATTCTTTGCAACAATTACGTATCATTCATATATAGTAGATCAAAATAAATAATCCATCATCATAACTTCTAACATATATGTCATAATCATACTCACTTCTCCAATAGCTAATTCAAATAATATAGAAACCAAACCTTTTATACCATTACCATGGACACTACTTCAACTCATAAAGTGACTTCTTTAGTTTACAGATTATATACTCCTTTTTAGGTTGACTAAAACTTCAAACTACTCCATATAAATTTGCTCCTCTTAATCACTATGAAGAAAAGTTGTCTTCTTGTCCATTTTCTCCAACTACATATCCAAACTTACTACTAACGATAGTAAAATTATGATGGAAATATAATGAACCACTAGAGAAAAGGTTTCATAATGATCATTCTCCTTCCATTGTGCATATATTTTTCTACTAATCTAGTCTTGAACTTTTCTTATTCTTCTTTTTTACTAGTATTGGTCATTATCCTATCCTGTATTGTCCTTGATAATTATTTGTTAATGAGGTAACATCTTATACTAATTGCTTTTGTGAAAAAAAAAATTGAGAGCCTCATATTTATCCTAAAATATCTTGCTCTTTTAGTTATGAATTTCTTCATTATCTCTAAAACTCTATTATATTATAGTATTTTCTGAATTGTGTAGTGTCCCTAAATTCTATTCTCGTCGTATAATTTTTGAAAATTAGTTTGTGTACTTGTTACTGATGTCTGGTATCAGGTATTTATTTTTCTACCTTTTTGGTTTTCCATCTCAATCTTCCATGCCTTAAATTGTGCAAAAACCTTATATTTACTATTTAGGAAGTATACCCAAATTTTTATTGAAAATTCATTAATAAATGTGATAAATTATAGAGATTTACCTATCAATAACTTTCTAGTAGGACTTCATAATTTTGTGCTTGCTCATGTTGAATTTTTCTTTAGACTGCTTATCTAGTATGCAAAACTTGTAAAAATTTAACTTATAGTGTTTGACACCCTTTATTAGACTCCTTTTATGAAAATTAATATTTCTTGCTCATTGAGAAAATCTAATTGTATATGTCATAATGCAGTACTATCATCATCTGAATCTATTATGGTAACCTATTTGTTGATGCCTACCACTAGTCTTGGTCCTTTCAATATCATAATCAATGCACTCTTTACCATGTTAATATTATCCCTTTTGATTTTATAGATAAAATTGTTTGCATTTAAAGTACTCAAAGAAATAGTTCTTCCTCAAATATGATATATGTCATACATCATACAACTTCCTAATAAGATCACTAAATATCTTTATCTTGACTTGTCCCATTATGATGATTTTGCAAATTTTATTATCAAAGTTTCCTTATATGTACTATAGAAACGAATCCTTGTTTGGTAGCATATGATGTGAGTATCCTATATCTAAAATCCATGAGTTTCGAAGTATACAATCTGAAAATGAAAAATATGTCTCCAACGCTATCTATAGTTTGAATGATACCTCTTGATTTTGTTCATAGTTATAACACTAAAATGTCTTTTCAACTTTGGGTTTTAGATCTCCATTAGATAAGCCATCTTTACCCTACTTTCTCACACAATAGCCTTATTTCTCCTAATGTACAACCTCTCAACTTGAGAGCTTTTATCAGTGTTGAGTCTCTATTGATTGTGTCTAATAATACCACTGTGATGTCCTTCCTAGCTAAATGTTTTTATATCCTTCCTACCTAAATGTCTCTTTATCCAATGTGAGTGTGATTACTAGATCTTCACAAAAAAAAAGGAGGTAAAGAACAAAGTAGAATAAGTACTTTATCCTCATTTGAAATAATCACCTTGAGTCTCAACAAATCACTGACTATATGGTTGAACGCATATTGATATGCTATTCCATTCATATCCCCTCTTGCATCTTTTACTTATATAGTCTTTACTTCATATACAACTTGTTTATGAGAGACTTTTACCAATTATCCAATTTCTTTTTTATCTCTGTTGGACGCAGTCTTTATGACATGATATATGACCTTGTTTCTTTACCTTGTATACTGCCTACTTCTTATACAACTTGTTTATGAAAGACTTTTATCAACTCTCCAATTTCTTTTATATCTTTATAAGGATGCAATCTTTATAACATGGTACATGACCTTGTTTGTTAGACATAATTGGATTGTACCAACTATTCGCATCTATAGCTCCTCAAGTTCGTCCATATCTTCTAGCTTATTCTCTCATATCATGTTTAACGTGGCCTATTGTGCCAACAAATCCTTGACTTTATATTACCACAGTTTGAAGTTCTCAATTCCATTAAATTATTTATTTTAAATATGGCAACTAAAGTCATTTTTGCTTCAACCATATTCTAAAACCCCTTATAGAGAAAATATGTTTAACAATAGTATAAAAGTAAACAATAAGAAACAATTTTTTCTAACTAAGTTCCACCAATTGGCTGTGCCTACTTCCTTAGGAGCCAAGAGTGACTAATCTACTATTGAATTGATTATAATGTAACTGGTAAGATTTTATTCAATTAACTCTTCACTGAACCTAATTTAAACATGACTCTAACAAGTTATGGAACCCTTTTAGAGTTGAAATATGTCGAAAACGTGTTTATAAATAAGATTGACGATCGTATACATGACCTAGAATACTACCATATTTTAGACTCTGAATTTCACTATCAATTTCTAGAATATGACACGGGCTTTGTGGCGGGGTTATCCCACACTGTGATTCCTTCTACCTTCTCTGAAAACAAGACATGTCGTCTTCCAAATTGAGTTTTCAGCAGAGACACTTCTATTACATCAACGTGCTCATGTCTTCAGCTCTTGTTTTAATCTTTAATTTTTAGAAAAGATCACATCCTCGACCACACCCGTCTCTTAAATCGTGTTAACTTTAAAAGTTTCCAAAACCATTTGTTTCCAATATAAAATATGAAAATTAGATGTTGTATATGTTGATGACTTTGTTTCAGTTGAGAGGTTTTAAAAATTTATCAACGTGAAGAAAAAAGGAGGTTTAAGAAAAAAAAAGGAGGTTTATAGTGTTTCTTACTGCCACAGAAACCCCTCCGTAATAATGAATACCATTCAATACCTGTTATATATATATATATATTGTATGGATCATAAAAAAGAAAAGTTGCAACTGAGAATAGATTTTAGGGATGTCAAAATCGATCCGGCCTGGCCCATGAGCCGGTCAATAGGTTTTAGCCCAGTTTGACTAGCCCATGGGCTAAGAATGTATGACCCGCGGGCTGAGATGGACGGGCCGCGAGCCGGCCCGTGAGCCAAGGGTGGACGGGGATGGGCCGACCGCGGGCCGGTCTGACCAGCCCGGCCCTTGGCCCATGGCCTGCCCACCATAAAATTTTTTAATTATTTATTAAAATAATTAATAAATAATTTAAGTAAGTTAAAAATTTGTATTTAATGTAGTTCATAATTTTAACAATAACTTTTAACTTGTTAACTTATTAACTTTTCATATAAATTTCTAATTAATT
>JAOSBN010023329.1:0-17065 GCA_027563595.1 Erythroxylum suave | reverse complement strand
ATTCAAAAGCAAAGGATTTGGATACAAGAAGAAGGAGAGGATAGCGCAGCGATGATTTAAAGCTGTAGCAAAGGAGTCAGTAATAATCTTCATATTGTTTATGTTTTTATTATCCTTATACCATATCATGTATGGATTGGAATGATGATTTGGATTTGTTTCTTCCACTGGAAAAATGATTTCTTGAAAGTTTTGAAATCTACCGCTTCTCCAAATATAGCATGCTTTCTTTTTCCGATCCAACATACACCCTATAGGTTTTATTCCTACAGGTGTCTGAAGCAAACTCTATTTTCATACATGAAATCCATTTCTGCTTTTTTGTCATTAAGCCATTTCTTAGACTCTGAACACTTCAGAACCTTTTCATAGGTAGTAAGCTCATTATCTTCTATAAGCAATACATCATTCTGTTTAATCGTAGGAAATCCATATCTCTCTAGAATAGAGCTATCCTACATGACCTACGATCTTTCTATATCAAAGAAGGTTGAATCGTTACTTCATCTGTATGAGTCACAATCTCAGGTTTAGACAGTTGATTCACATCTTCTCGAGCATTTTAAACTTCTTCGAGTTCAATTTTGCTCTCACTGCCTTCTTTTAAAAGAAACTCTTTCTCTAAAAGGACATCGTTCTTTGAAACAAACACTTTTTATCTCTCATCAAGGTAAAACTGATATCCCATTGTTTCTTTAGGATATCCTATGAACAACACTTATTAGACTCACATCAATCTTATCTAACTGTATTTGCTTCACATAAGTAGGACAGCCCTAAATTTTTGAATAAGAAAGATAGGGTTTTTTGTTAGTCCACATCTCATATGAAGTAACATCAAAAGCTTTTTATGGAACTATGGTTAGCAAATAAACAGTTATCTCATGTGCATACCCCTAAAAGGATTTTGGTAAATTCACAAAGCTTGTCATCAATGGTTCCATATCCAACAAGGTTCAGTTTCTCCTTTCGGCCATATTGTTGTGTTATGGTATATAAGGTCTATTGAGATAAAATCCCATTATCTCTGAGATAATCTAAAATTTCTTTGTCTAAGTATTCCCCACCTCAAAGGGATTATAATGTCTTAATACCTTTCGTATGTTGGTTTTTTACTTCATTTCTGAATTGTTTAAACTTTTCAAATGCATCAGATTTGTATCACATCAGATACAAATACCCGAATTGAGAATAGTCATTGATAATGGAAATGAAGTAAAGCAAAGCACTCTTGACATGGATAGACATCAGACCACATATATCTAAATGTATCAGGTCTAATACTCTAGTTGCTTGTTCACCCTTTCCTTTAAAGGATAACTTATTCATTTTGTCTAATAAAAAAGATTCACATATGTGATATGATTCATAATCAAATGACCCTAAACTACTACTCTTGTGGAGCTTAGCTATGCGCCTCTCATTTTTATGGCCAAAGCAACAATGTCATAGGTAAGTTCATTTTAAATTCTCTCGTTTATGTCTTTTCGTGTCATTGAAATTCATAATTGGATGCGCCATATCTACTACGTAAATTCCATTGCATGATGTACTAACCATAAAGCATTCCATTCAAACTAAAGAAAAGCCATTACTATTGAAATTCAAATGGAAACTAGCTTTATTTAAACAAGAAATAGACAATATGTTCTTTGTTAAAATAGGTACAAGATAACAAACATGCACTTTAATTACAAGCCCACTAAGGAGTGACAAAAAATAAGTGCCTACAACTAATGCAACAACTCTTGCTCCATTGCCCACTCTCAGGTCTAGTTCTCCAGTTATGAACTATCTACTATCGCTGAGGCCCTGCATATCATTACTTATGTGTGAGCCATAACTAGTATCTAATACCCATACATTACGATCAGAAATAATATTAACTTTCATGAAAAACACACCTGAAGGAGCTGGAGCATTTGATGCCTGCTTCTTCTTTAAGGACCCTAGATAGAATTTACAGTTTCACTTCCGGTGGCCATTGTTATCACAATGGAAGCAAGTTCCTTTCGACACAGTCTCTTTGGGTTTCTCTTTAGCTACAGTTCTTTTTAGTTTCTTGGACTTTTTCTTTTTTAGGTTCCTTTTTCTTAAACCAGAAGAAGAAGAGTCAACCACTAGTACTAGCTTGCTATCCTTCTTGATAGCTTGTCTTAAGCAAATTGATCAACTTAAGGATTGTCATAGAGGTTTGGTTCATCCTATAGTCCAACACAAACTATTAATTACTATCAGACTATCTAACTAGAATTAAGTCAATATTTAATTCATAGTCCTTAACGAAACCCAAGGTGGCCAACCTAACAATATAATCATTCATCTTTAGTGGATACTGCACTGTAGATGTCGTTGGAGTCATCTTAGTTATGAAGGACACCCTTGAGGTCTCTAACCTTTCAGACTGAGCTTGCTCATCAAAAAGCTATCTAAGATGAAGCACTATGGTATTAGCATCCACAGACTCATGCTGCTTCTGTAGCTCTAGTGACATAGAGGCTAGCATAATGAAGGTGGCTAAGTCACTATCCTTGAGATGTTTACGATATGCTCTCTCATCCTCATCAGAAGCATTAGCAACAGAGGGATAAAGAAATGAAACATTAAGGATATAGCCTAGCTTCTCAAATCTAAGAACAATTCTCATATTCCTTAACCAATCAAGAAAATTGGGTTTGGTAAATTTATCAAAATCTATAACTGAGTGCAAATTCACAGTGGAAGACATCTTTAATCAACTTAAATGTGAAGAGAGAAAGAATGTTAGAATATAAATACTTGCATCATCATAAGTACTTGCATGACATGTATATAACTCCCATTAGTTTTAAAGAATCCATAGCCCTCACTATGAATCCAAGAAAAGTTATGACAAAGTGTCTTGTGGTTCGATATCCGACATTACTAAGACTGACCTTGGGTTTACCCAGTAAGGCACTTAAGGTCAATCGATAGATATCGGTCATATCAATTGCATCATAGATGCAACTATCATCTAGTGCTATCAACTTGTGATGTATGCATACATATTACACTATCAACTCTTGATGCATGTACTTCTGACGTACACTACCTAATTATGTCTCTGTCTATGTTAACCTTAAGTTTACTCAACAAATTAATGCTTCTAATGAATATCGAATCATTAATTCAAAAATCTTGTTTCCATGGTTCGAACATATCTATATAGAGTGGTCTTAGGTTTACCCAACAACCCACTATATGGTATGATTTAGGACATTTCATCAATCACATTGAATCTATATCCATAATCATCCATCATCCCACCTAACCAACCCTAGCATGCATTATTTAATGAAACCATCTCATTAGGTTTTCTTGTATAGGTTATGAAGTGTTATGCATTTAAATGTTTTCAATTCAAATTCAAAATGCCAGTATATTAAGGATAACATCCTCTACTCTGGTGCACCATTTAAGCACTTTAATTGTATCATGCTTGCCATATCTAGTCATACAAGACTGAAATACTCAAAATAGATTAATACAATATTAATCTCTTATATTTCCAAATAATTTGAGAACATCAAACTATCACCCTAAGTATCTCTAAGTAATATCCACTTTATAAAGACTACTTCGGCACTTGTCACTTAACTTATGACCGCTAAAACAATTAAGACAACTGAATATACCAACAAGACACTAATATGACATATTTGACATCCAAAAAATTTTAAAACCCAATTTCAAGAAAATCAATTTGGCATGCATACAACATCAAAGTAACATATTTCTAAACATATAAAAAATGATCTGAGGCATTGAAACCAAAAAACACACAATCACCACTTCAAACGAACTAGGTCTTGTAGTTTTCTCAAAATTGTCAATCTCTATCTTTTTCATGAAAAGATCATTAAAAAAATTTCAATAAATGCTGAGAAAATTACAGAGGCTATAACATGTTCCCAAATGTTCCATAAATTTTTTTAGAATTTATTTTCAAGAAAAACTCAACCATCCTCAGCAATCAAGCCAATCTAGAATTTGCGTTCCTCAACACAGACATTCCCAATAGTACATAACAAATTTTCAAATAAATATTCAATCACCCTGAAAACATTTCTCTATCTTCATAAACATTTTTAAACATCTTAGAATGAGGGTGGTGGAAGAAAATCCCAAAAAAAAATTTATAGAATTTATTCTGAAATTTGCTAGAATGCTTGTTTATATAATGTGCATAAGCATAACAACCAAAACAATAGGGAATTAATTAGAAAAAACATGCCAAATCATATTAATAAATGTTTTTCCTTCCATAAAAAGATTCACAAACATCTCATGAGCAAACCTGGGCAATAAAATTTCAAAAACAATATCTCTATACTGATTTCGAATTCAGCAAAATCAGAATGCACAACAATCACAGCATATCGCCAACACCCCATATGTTATGGTTTCTCCTTTATATGGGGCATAAGTGGCTCTGTTACCACTATAGGAAAATCCCAGTACATGTATCATATACATACAATACGGCAAACTAAAAACTTTATTGCAGGATTTTCCTAAAATCTAGGATCTACATGCCTATATAAGGAAATACATTAAGCCTAGGTGAAAATTCCCAATTCACATATATGTTCATAACACAAAAATATGTATAGGAATTCAAGGTATTTACACAAATCAATCATTCATATAATAACCATGTACCTTGTGTGTAGTCTCCTACAATCTTCGATCTTCTACTCATCGGGTTATCGCAAACCACAACAACCAAAACAAACCGTCTCTAATGGTATCTATGCAAAGATCAGAGAAATTGATCTAAAAATGGCTAGAACAATGACAAGAGTGCTAGCTCTCTTCTTTGTTCTATGGAAAGAAAATAATGAATGAGAAAATTAAGAGGAAGAAGATTACAAAGATGATAAATATATGGTCAAAATTGTGAAAAAGGGCTTACCAAAACCATTTCAATGATTATCATCATCATACTAGCCTTTTTGTTTTGAACTTTTATCATTTAAAGACAATAAATGAATCACTTTAAAGAAAGCTCCCTTTTTCTTCCACGTTGCACACATCTTATATATATATAAATGCTGAGGTGGTCCAATCACACTAAGATCAGTCCTACTGGGTCCTGAGTGTGGAAAAAACACTAGAGACTTGTTTTAGCAATATCAATGTCACAATCTCATCGAGACATATCTCGATCTCATTAGGACCCATTTGGTTCTATTGCTCTCTATAAAATAGATCTCTATCTAATACCATTTTACAAAACCTCCAAGTCACTCTTTGATCTTCCATTGGTTCTTTTTATTCTTCCCCATTTCTAAGTGTGATGGCCTTATATTGCCTTTGTTGATATAATTCCATATTGGTTAGAGAATCTTCCATGCTTCTCTTACAAAATTCACAAGAAAGTTTTCTTACTTGAATCTCTAGGATGTGAATATAAGTGGCATGACTTTTTGTTACTTGATCAAATTGCTCTTCTATTCTCTTCTGGTTCTCTTCTATGTCTGGTAGCTTATCCATGATTTTTTCCAATTTGGAATCCCATAAACTGGACTCATCTTGCTGAAATTCAAATAGGTTTTGATGTCCTATATAAGTCCTTACATTGTTAAACCAATAGAAATTTGGGTGGTTTTGTCGCGTTGGAGCGTACAAGTTCTAATAAGGATCGTTACTTCCGTAACCTCACTGTGTCTCATTATAGTTCGAAAAAGTTCCTTGCTCCCTATAATATCTATCCTCCATCACTGTTCTTTCCATTTCTTTTTGGTATATAGCTATTCATATGTCTCATTCTCGGTCTAAGATGTCTTGTCGTGTCTCTACTTTACACCCTAATATTTTTTCTCTATTTTTTATTTTATCTTTTTTTTTAAACACAAAAATAGTTAAAAAGCCTTAGACAACAAGAATTAAACTAATCAGCTCCCTAAAAACAACTCCAAAAACTTGATCAAGCGTTAGTTATGTGTCTGTTTTAGTAAGTGACTCTCGATAATCTGCAAACACACAGTTCGTTCACATAGTACCTAAGGTGTCGATCCCATGAGGAGGGATAATCTAATCCTAAAATCTAAGGCCAGAACCAAATGCAAAAATTAAAATTGTGTGAAACTAAAAGTGAGAAATTAATTCAATCAATCAAATTAAATTAAGAATCAATTATGGAAATACTAATTGCTAAGCAATTGCATCACACCTAAGAATAAACTTAAGGGAATTAGCAATCGAGAGAAAAGGAGTTTTACCTATCCTTAATGCTAACCTAACTGATTATGAATTACTAGATTGTTAATTTTAGAAGATCCTAGACTTGATTATTCTCTCTCGAATCATTAAAAATTATAAAAGTAAAAATCTCTCAATTTACAACCTCTCCAAAACCTTATTAAGTTCTAAAATTCTCTAATAAACTATCGAAAACCTATGTAAGGTGTCTCTCTTCGTATAATTTACTGATTTGATTTAATTCTAATTTCTATTAAATAACCTAACTTTTGTTGGCCCAATTTATTCATTTTTTATTCGATTGACCCTCTCAGTTTATTATCGAATTATGCAATTGCATAATTAAATCACAATAAATCCAATAAACACATTTGCAATCAAATTTGATTAATTTAAGAATAAAACTCCAGGGTGAGCTTAGAACATCCTCAATATTTAAGATTCTGTCATAAAGTATTCAATCTAATTCTATAATATGATAAAATTGAAAATAAACACGAAATACAATCGAAATGGAGGACGGGAAGTAGCTACGTCAAGAAACCTCCTAATTCGAGAAGTACGTTGAGTTAGCTTCTCTCCTCTTCTCTCTTCCTTCTTCTTTTCCTCAATCTCTCGATGAATTCTCTCTAGGTTTTCTCAAGGTAGCTGATGAAAAAGCCTTTCTACCTCTTTTTCTTATTCTTTCAAAAAGGAGTCTACAATTAGCCTGCATTTGGAAACCCAAAAGAGAGAGAGAAAAAAGAAGAGGAGGAAGAGAAGGATTTGACGCGGAAGCTTCTCGGATTAGATGATCTTGCAATGCCACTATTTCCTGAATCATCTAACCTAAGTTTCATTTCCTCCCCATTTACCTTTTTATTCATTTAATGTGTAAGATTGGGATGGGTTGCATGGTTATGGATTTTGAGTTGTTAATGATGTAACTTTTCCTTTCAGATTTTGCTTATATTTGATGTTAATCTAGTTGAATTGTGTTTACTTGATTTAGGCGTTGTGATTGATTAACATATTTGCATATTTTAGTAACAAACCTAGAGAGTGAACTAAATAAAAATGATTAGATTGGATTAATGGGAATTAGGCAATCTAATGGACCACTTAATCAATCTAGTCAGTAATTTCATAGTGAGAGATTGATCCGAATGCTTTGTCTTTTGGTTTTGCCCTCGGAGGTGGAATCAAAAATTTAATTCCAAGGATTGCAATATAGGATGCAACCGCAGGTCATCTCAGTTAATTGGAACCTAATGCAATGGATCTAATCTATCCTAAATGTCTGAAATACAACTAAATTGGTTAGGAAGGGGGTTTCGTTCTTTAGAGAACTAACAAAATTAAACTAATTAAAAAGGAAATGTTTAAAAAGATGTTTTTGGATTTTTGGGAATAAGAAATTGAAAGTTAAAACAATGATCAAATTTGATAAAATCGTCTCAAAAAATGAGCTTTGGCTATTATGGTTCAAAACAAATCTTTTTCGGAGTAAAAATCACTAAGTTTCCAAATCATAAACCTTAAAGAACTCTTTAAGTCCTAGGTTTTAATCAATGAACTCTATTTCTTAAAACCTTGTTGAATGCATCTTAGTGAGTGCCCAAAGTGAGTTAATGCAAATGGTCAATTTGATGATCAAGTATCATCTAAATATCAAACACAACTAGGCAGACAAAAGAGAATTATCAAAATCACAAAATGACATATATGAGACATCATATATTCAAGCTCCAAGTTCTACATCAACAAACCCAATAACACAATTCATTGTTCAACACTTGATTAAACTATAATCTAGAAAATCCAACTACAGAGCATAAATCCTAACTCAGGAGTTCATAACAGTATAGTTAAATATGAACAAACTTCTCTCCTTTGAAGCCCATTGAACTCAAACCATTGCTACATCTTCAAGAGAAATCAATGCTTAGCTAAACATTGCTTCGGGAGAACTCACAACTGAAAACCTACCAAGAGCATCCATAGTAGCAGCAGCAGATAGTGAATACGACGATAGATAAAATGGAAGGAAAATGATGGATGACGGTGAAGTGGAGGGACGAGTTAGGAATGAGAGAACTTCTCTTCTCTTCTTTTTTTGTCGTCTCTTTTTCGATATGGTGCCGGCTACAACCTAATTTAGTAGGTTTTAAAACAAATGATGTCAGGTCAGGTTGCATAAAATGTGATTTTCCCGAAAATAGTCCGAGTTTTCAAAGGTTTGTGGCAACGACAAATGATTTTCACTGCGGAGAACTTTTCCCGAAAGGATTTGTTCTTCGTTAGCTTCTTCGCCACGGCAACAAAATTAATCTTCACGGCGACGAAATTTTCCCAAAAGTTCAACTAAATTCATCATTTTCACTACAGTGACAGACCCACTTCGCCGCAGGGAACTTCCTATTACATTGGCTTCACTTCAACCTTCTCTCATTCCATTTCTTCCTTTTGACTTCCTTTTCCTTGAGTCTCCTACAATAAAAAGATGTTAGTTTACTATATCAATTGTTATTAGAAAATTAATTAGTACATTTAATCTTAATTTGTAGCACTTTTCATCTTGAAACTACATAAAATAAAATCACAAACTCAAGAATCAATTTAAGCACAAAAGCTAGAGAGAGGAGTCAAAAAGTATAGCAAAGGCCATGAAAATGTCACCAATTTATGTTATAAACTTGGGCTCAATCAAATTCCCCCACACTTAGACCTTTGTACTCCTGGACAAAGTTTATAAGAGTCAAAGAGATACAAGTGCAAAAGAAAAATTCCAACCATGCTTAAAATAAAAGTAGGAAATTGGCAAAAATCATTTTCTCATAAATCAATCCAAGCAGAATGAAAAAATACGAAGAAAATAAACACTATAACCAATTATCCAAGAGATTGAGCAAAAGAGATTTCACTCAAGGTAAGGTGTTTACTCTCATCTCACTTGTTATGGGATAATTTCACTCTATAAATCTACGTAGTCCATTCTCTAGCATAAGCTTGTAATAATTCTACCTCTCCACTACAAGGACTACGATTTCAAAAATCAAGAGGACTTTTCAAGGTTGTAATACACGGTAGGCTAGATGAAATGGATGGAATAGATGAAAGAAGAAACAAGTATGAGTGCATGCACCACAATTATGAAATAGGTGTGAACAGTAAGACAATATTTACACAATTGACAACTCTTTTTTTAATTTTTCTTTTTCTTTCTTTTTTTTTACTTGAGAGCATATATATACATGCATGTTTTTTTTCAAAATAACTATTAACACTGTATAAGGATTAAATAACTAAAAGAAAATATAAAGTAAACTATTGGCACCATATAAAGATGAGTACATGTACTCATAAATTATGGCTCAAGGGACTAGCAATGGATAGGTGTTTATGGGATGGTGTTTAGGTCAAAGGGTTTGTGAAAGAATGCCTCTATCAATTAACAAAATTCTAGTTCATAAAGCTTTGATTAAGAACTGATACAAGTTCTAGGGAGATATGAAATAAGCAGATACACACAAAATTTGAAAATTTCAAGCCCAAATATCCTTCCAACAAGGTTAACGTCTTAATGAACAATCTCAAGTTTTAAGAACATAAAGTGCTATTTTTTTAGCATACTTTCACTTACTTTGTGTTGAAAACATTGAAAATGAAATCAGCCAAAAACTAACTATCATTTAAGGAATGGGAGGTATTTTCAAGAACTCAAGAATCACTTTCAAACTTATAAAAACTTTGAGATACAAGAGCAAAAAGAATCTAATTGGGGAGAATTGTTGAATGAAGGCAAAGTTATAAAATGAACTTCTTTTAAGAATATTGTGCACGGCGAAACAAAGGTTCGCAACTGCAAAAATCATGTTCATGACCGCGACGAAGTCATCATAAATTAATGGCACCACGGCAAGACCAAAGTTTGCTGTGGCAAAAATCATGCATATGATCGCGACGAAGATCAACAGTTTTGCCAAAATCACCAAGTTTTTAAACTTTTGTACAATATTCACTAACGCAAACATTTAAATGGCCAAAATGAAGCACAAACAAGAGTTATAAGATGGGAAAACCTCCCCCACACTTAATCATCATATTGTCCTCAATGTGAAGTAAGCAAAACACAAGAGCAATGGATAAAAACAAAGCAAGTGAAAGGAAAAGTCGCAATATCAATAAATGGAATAAAAAAACGAAGTAGATACATATGATGTGCAAAAAGTTGGAAATTACAAATGAACTGAGCATTTGACAGATAACCTAGAAAAATACAAGAAAAAACACTTGAACTAAGCTACCGGGGGATCATCCCCTGCATCTGCAGGAGCATCCCCCGACGGGCCAACACCAAGAAGTGAGTCATCATCATTAGAAGGAAGCTAAAAATGTAAGTGCTGGGCAAGCAATGCATCCATCTGCTGCTGATATCTCCGATTGTCCTCCTGCTGGGCTATGGCCTGATTAATAGTGTCCTAGAGGGTAGCCAGGTCAGCAGATAGTCCATTTACTCGATGAACGAGGGACTGCAAAGTGATAGTTGCAGGCGAAGCTAGAGCGGGATGATCATCCTCGGGAGACAAGGCCTCGGTAGGAGTGGCAGCATCATCAGGAAAGGAGGTGGAAGGGGTAGGGAGTGGGGCAGGTTGTGGTGGAGGTGGGGGTGAGGCTGTTTAAGCCAGACGTATCGAAATAGTGGGGCCAGGTCAAAATAGCTATCATTGGGGTATTTTGGGATGTGATGAGCCCAAAATATGTTGGTGATGAGGTATGGAAAGATGATGGATTTGGTGAGCCTGGCTATTGTGATGAAATTGTGGAGGGCAAAAGCAATGGCATTGGCTATGTCGACCGGGCGGCCAACCATAAGAAGGTATAAGTACAAGGTTTGCTGTTTGGTAACGTAGGTGAGGTGGGAAGTGGGAATGATGTTGTTGCTGACAAGATGAAGCCAAGGATGAGCTTTAGTGCAGAGATCGGAACGCTTGAGGTAGCATTGATAAATGTGGCATTGATGCCACTGGGTACCCTCGGGAGAGAGGGTACGAATGACATCATCCTAGGGATAATCGTAGATGAGTTGGTGGTAATGGCAGCAGAATATAGGAGGAAGATTGTAGTGGGTGCAGATGTGGATGGTAGTGAAGGTGGAAGGAACTGTTACACAATAGAAATTAATGTCCATGGTGTTATGGAGGCGGGCATAGGTGTAAAAGTGGCAGACAAATTTATCGTTACCCTGGTCTCGAGGTTAGACTAAGACTATCAGTCTCGCCACGCCGCAGCAAAAATGTTGGTTTCCTTGCCCCGGCACCCTAATCTTCAGTAAGTAAGCGAAGAAAGAACGAAATAAAGATGGAAAACTTACGAAACAAAAGGGAGGATACGAAGACACCAATTACGCACAAGAAGTGGGTGGGGGAGGACAAGAACACGGTGATGTCGCATGGTAATCGCCATAGTGAAGTTGAGTGAGAAAGGTGAAAGTGGAAGAGGGGGAAGGGGGCAGTAAGTTGAGAAGAAAGGGGAAAGGAAATGACAAAAAAAGACGGAGGGCGGTTGAAAGGTACAAAGATTATCAAGGGTAGAAAGGGAAATGTCCCTCAGAGGGTTGATGTTAGAAGGTCGTTCGCTGCGGGAAAAGATGGTCACGGTGGCAAAAGAATTAATGAACGCCGCAGCGAAGACTGTGGTGTTCACCACGGCGAAAAGAATAATGCATGCCGCGGCGAAGATGCTTGAGAGGCGATGTGCTACGCCTCGGCCAAGTTTTCTAGAGAGACACAAACTCTTTTTGCCCACATACTCAGCTCATATGTAACTCCATAATTATCTTTTAAATGACATGTAATTCATCATCTACATCCATTTCCTCTATCGCAGAAAATGTGTCATGTATCTACTAAAACACAGAATTCAAAGGGAAGATGAATTATTGAAATAAAACAACTGAACCTAAGTCTTACTAGAAACTAAACCTAATCCTACTGAAGTAGTTTCTCCCCCACACTTAGTCAACATACTCATGCATAACAATGTCATCTTCAATCATAAAGTAGAAGTACATTGTTAATGAAGAAAGAGAAACAACCTGTTGTTTATGGTGGATCTTTCAAGTCTTGGGAAACGTTTGGCTCATAGCCATGCTGTGCCAAATAACTTGACCACTTTCTAGTTCTGTGCTAATGTCCATAGTTCGTAGTTCACCTGAAACATCAACAAAAAATATTTCCTCTATGGAATCATTAATTAATGGGTTCATTGCTAGTTCAAACTCAGCGCATGCATCATCAACAACAATGTCAAGCATGTTCACACCTAAGAGCGAATAGTCCTCAAAGGGGTGTTTCATAGCTTCATGCATATTAAAGCTTACCTATTGATCCCCGATCTCCATAGTGATCTTACCTTCTTTCATGCTAATCACAGTACTAGCAGTCTTTAAGAAGGGTTGCCCAAGAATTAAAGATGTATCCTGCATAACTTCAGAAGACATATCAAGCACATAAAAATCAGCAGGAAAAATCAAACCCTTGACCTAGACCAAAATGTCCTCTACAATCCCCACTGGATGCCTAAAAGATATATCAACCAGTTGTAACACAATAGATATGGGCTTTAGACTCTTGACTCCTAATGATTGATAAACACACTTAGGCATCATATTGATTGCAGCCCCTAGATCTAATAAAGCCCTTCCTATGGTAATTTTTTCTATTATGCACTGAATGGTGAAAGATCCAGGGTCTTGACACTTGATGAGTATTTGGGGTTTAAAAAGGTCTGACACGTTCGAACTCACTTGGATTCTCTCATTAGGCCTAAACTTCCTTTTGTTTGTGCATAAGTCCTTAAGATATTTAGCATAGGTGGAACCCTTTTCACTAAGTCAAGTAGAGGGACGTTGACTTCAACTTTTCCAAACAAATCAATAACATCATTTTCATGCTTAATGTCAGTCATACACTTGCTCATTAAATATGAATTAGGAAAAGGTAAGTCTTGAAGGTTTATCTGCTTACCTTGGGCTTTATGCTTGCTTGGTTCTTCATACTCATGTGTTGGTGCTTTTACCTTGGAACCTTATGAAGTAGCTCCTTTGTTCTTTGATTCAGACTTCCTTTCATTCAAAAGTGCTTTTTCTTTGGAGCTTTCAGAATTCTTAATGGTGTTCTTGGGTAAAGGCAATTCTCCACTATCTATCTCCTCTTCACATTCTTCGTCGTCTTGATGATTAAACCTTACTTGTTTCCCACTTCGGAGAGCAATTGCATTTAAACTCTTTGTGTTCATCATAGTATTGGAAGGAATGGTCCCACTGCTTCTTGCATGGTTCTCACTCATGTTGTTTGAAAATTGAGTGACAAAAGAGTTGATGTTCTCTTCTTTTGTCTCCCATTGTTCCATTCTCTTTTCCAAGGCATTAAATCGAGTAGCATTCTTTGAAGAATCTTGCTGAATCAGAGAAGCAATGCGTTGAATTGACTATTAGTTGAAGTCTGCTCTTCCTTCATCAAAATCATCATGTTTTGCAGCAGTTGATTGTTATCCTCCTTAGATGGGACAGTCACGATTTGTTGTTGGTTGGGGAACTGGGTAGTAGAAGTACCAGCTCCTCCCCCTTGTTGAAAATGGTTTTGGACCCGTCCTTCTTCATTCCTCCAACTAAACCTAGGGTTGGCCTTCCATCCCTCATTATACGTGTTAGAGTAGGGATCCCATTTTGGATTTGGTCATCTCGGATATACTGTAAACACTTCTTCAAAACGACTGAGGCACACACTGGATATGTGCATCACCGACCCACAAGTATCACAGCTAGGTGCTGTGAGATCCATAGAAGATGTAGGTTGATGCACATTCATATTCTTCAGCTCAGCAGTGATGAAGGATAATTGTGATGTCACTCTGCTCTTTAAAGAGTCAACCTTTGACTCCAAACTCTCCATTCTTTTAGAGTGGGTTGCTGTGGTACCCAACTCATGCACTCCTTAGGTATCTCGCGCACTATACTATTAATGATTTAGAGCCATCTTCTTGGTCAAATCTCATGCTTCTGAAGCTGTAAGATCAATCAATGAACCTCCCGGTGCCACAACATGCCTTTATCTTGACTTTTCAAAGAGTCATAGAGATATTGTACTAACTGTTCTTCCGGTATTTGATGGTGACGAAATCTCTATAATAAATCTTGGAAGCGGTTCTGGTAGTCATAAAGAGACTCATCATACTCCTAGCGTGCCAAGTAACTCTCCTTCCTCATCGATGAAGTGCAAAAAGCTGGAAAATACTTTTCCAAGAAAGCCTTCCTCAAGTTGGCCCAACTATGATAGGCATTTGCTACATGCCTTAGAAGACTCATGTACCACTCTCTGGCTTTTCCTTTTAAAGATAGGTGAAAAACCTTCCATAGCACTTGATCAAGTGAAGCTCCTACTGGTTTTATACTCCAAAACATCATGGACAAGGATTGCAAGTGCATGTAGGGGTCTTCTCCTATGAAGCCATGAAATTTAGGAAGAGAATTAATCAGTAATCCCTTCACTTCAAAATTAACATCAAAATTAGGACAAGCAGTAGTAAAGGGATCATAATTCACATCAAAAGTTGTTGCTTCCCTAATAGTCCTTCTTCTTTGATTCCTATTATTTTCACCTACTCTCTCATGCTCCCCACTACCTCCACTATCACCATTCCTTGGTTGGTTAATATGAAAGTTAGGGTTTTGGGCAAAAACTGGGTTCTTGTCCATAATCACTCCTTCCATAAGGTTGCTCTCACTATCTTGCTCACTTGATTCTTTTTCAACTAACTCCTTACTTCTCTCTTTTTCTATTCTTTCTCTTTTAATTTTTCTCAAACGTTTCTCAATTTTAGGATGAAAAAGTAAGAGTTTTTCTTTCTAGGGCATGCACAAAAACAATTCAAAGGTAAATAAAAAGTAGCAAAATTTACTCGCAAGCACACAAAGTCAAATGACAGATGAGATGTGATGGGTGTAAGTGTATGGTATGTGAAAGTATGTTTGAAAGTATGTATGCTTGTGTTTGCGTTTCCAAAATTTTAAAACTATGTAAAGGAAAATAGAAACCCTATACTATTGAAAAATATGACACTAAACTATGTAAAAAAAAAGAACGTAGAAGAAAAGGTTTCTAACTCAATGAAAAACAAAAATGACAAATGACTTCCTGCAGAAAACTAATTGCTTGGTTCCCTAGCAACGGCACCATTTTGATCCGAACGCTTTGTCTTTCAGTTTTGCCCTTGTAGGTCGAAACAAAAATTTAATTCGAAGGATTGCAATATAGGATGCAACTTTGGGTCGTCTCACTTAATTGGAACCTAATGCAATGGATATAATCTAGCTTAAATGTCATGAAATGCAACTAATTTGGTTAGGAAGGGGGTTTGGTTCTTTGGAGAACTAACAAAATTAAACTAATTGAAAAGGAAATGTGTAAAAAGATGGTTTTGGATTTTAGGGAATAAGAAATTGAAAGTTAAAACAATGATCAAATTTGATAAAATCCTCTTGAAAAATGAGCTTTGGTTATCATGTTTCAAAATAGATCTTTTTGGGAGTAAAAATCACTAAGTTCCAAATTATAAACCTTAAAGAACTCTATAAGTCCAAGGTTTTAATCAATGAACTCCATTTCTTAAAACCTTGGTGAATGCATTTTAGTGAGTGCCTAGAGTGAGTTAATGTAAATGGTCAATTTGGTGATCAAGTATCATCTCAATATTAAACACAACTAGGTAGATAAAAGAGAATTATCAAAATCACAAAATGACTATATGAGACTTCATATATTCAAGCTCCAAGTTCTACATCAACAAACCTAATAACACATTCCATTGTTCAACACGTGATTAAAATATAATCAAGAAAATTCAACTACAAAGCATAAATCCTAACTCTGGAGTTTATAACGATGTAGGTAAATATGAACAAACTACTCCCTTTTGAAGCCCATGAACTCAAACCATTGCTACATCTTCAAGAAGAACCGATGCTTAGCCAAGCATTGCTTCAGGATAACTCACAACTGAAACCCTACCAAGAGCATCCATAGCAGCAGCAGTAGATAGTGAATACGGCGATAGATAAAATGGAAGGAAAATGTTGGATGACGGTGAAGTGGAGGGAGGAGTCGGGAATGAGAGAACTTCTCTTCTCTTCTTTTTTTGTCGTCTCTTTTTCTATATGGTGCTAGCTATAACCTAATTTAATACGTTTTAAAACAAATGATGCCAGGTTAGGTTGCACAGAGTGCGAGTTTCTTAAAAATAGTCCAGCTTTTCGAAGGCTCTCCGCAGCGACAAATGATTTTTTCCGTGGCAAACTTTTCCCGAAAGGATTTGTTCTATGCTGGCTCCTTCGCCGTGGTGAAATAATTAATCATTGCCGCAGTAACTTTTCCTGAAAGTTCAGTCTGGATTCATCATTTTTTGCCACGGTGACAAATCCACTTCGCCTTGGCGAACTTCCTGTTACGTTGGCTTCACTTCATCTTTCTCTCATTCCATTTCTTCTTTTTGAGTTCCTTTTCCTTGAGTCTGCTACAATAAAAAGATGGTAGTTTGCTGTATCAATTGTTCTTATAAAATTAATTAGTACATTTAATCTTAATTTGTAGCACTTTTCACCTTCAAACTACATAAAATAAAAGCACACACTCTAGAATCAATTTAAGCACAAAAGCTAGAGACAGGAGTCAAAAATTATAGAAAAGGCCATGAAAATGTCACTAATTTACGTTATAAACTTGGGTTCTGTTAGCCCCAAAACTTTTCTTTTTAATTAAGCAGCATTAGCTTAAATTGAGTAAATTAGATTAACATTAATTAA
>JAOSBN010023319.1:0-17065 GCA_027563595.1 Erythroxylum suave | reverse complement strand
TTTCTTGCCTCATTCATCTTTCTTTTGCTTCAAGTTTGTAACTTTCCTTGAGGTAATCACTGCCTTAATTCATTTCTAGACTATTTTTTTCCTTTACTTGGTTTCCAAGTTTCTCCACTTTCCCATCATTTTCCTTTCCTTTTGTGTATTTGTCTCCTTTACTTCTTCTTTATTTTCCACACCCTATTTATCCTTTTGGATTCTTTGAGAATTTTATTTTGGGATTCTAGTCTTGGATGCCACTTGGTTTGATTGCTTCTATTTGATTGTGTCTTGTTTTGATTAAGGATACTATAGAAAGCAAGTTGAGTGGTAAAAAGCAAGAGTGGTTTCATTATAGAAAAAGCAAATTTTTGTGTGAAACATGAGTTGTTTGGCATCTTTTGAGTGTATACACATGAGGTTGAGTGGTGAGAGTCCATACTGTTTTTTTTAATTGTTCACTAACACTTTGCAATTCATAAACATGTCTCAAGAAGATGGATTATACGAACAAGATCTCAATGTCTTTATGAAGGCTATGCAAGATCAATTCTATAGGTCAAATTCTAGGTTGGTTGACATGGAATCCACATCAAGCTCCAAATTTCCTAGAAGGACGTTCCATGAAGAAGATGAAGACTTGCAATTCGAGGATGAAGGCCCCAACACTAGTAAAGGCAGACAAGCTCCTCTTTGTAATGAACTTGACAACATTAAATTGAAAATCCCTTCTTTTCAAGGAAAAAATGATCCTGAATTATATTTAAAGCGGGAGAGGAAAATAGAACATGTATTTGAGTGTCATACATATAGTGAAGAGAAAAAGATAAAACTTGCTGATACAAATGGCGTTCAAGATGCTACAAGAAGCAATCTAGGTGATTTAAAACTGATTCAGAATATGGAAAGTTTTCGGGTTCTAAATAAGGAAACTTCACCAAATTTGGAAAATGAAGCTAAATTGCAAGGAGATGCCATGGGAAATCATATTGAGGCTGCTCAAGAAAAACAAGATCATTCAGGTGCCAACATGGAAGGTTTTATCAGTCCGGTCATAAGATCCCGAGCATAGCGTCTGAAGAAACAACTCCAAATTTATGTGCAAAACCATGTTGAAAGTGGGCTGTCCAAATATGGAAAGTCCATTTATGGAAATTTTTGGAGCCTAAGTATGTCTACATAACCAGGCTCGCAGACTAGTTTGGGGTGTTTCTGTTTTTGAGCTTGTTTTGGGTCAAATTTGGATTTGTTTGTTTTGGGTTATTTTTTTTTATTTGTCTCCTTTGGGGTTAGAATAAGTGAAATGGGTCACATTTCAAAGGGGCCACGTTGGCTTTTAGTCACTTCTTTTTCAAACTTGGTTTATGGTTTCAATTTAGCTTTTTAAGTTAGAATACATGGGCCCCTTGTTATTTTTACTTAAGCACATTTCGAAATCCATTAGGTTTAGGTTTAATTAAGCATGTTTTAGGGTCTTGTGCTGTCATATTCACTCTCCATCTTATTCTCTCCAGCAGCGGCCTCTCTCTCAACATTGAAGATTGTCTTTTCATCTCACCCACCTTCTCCACCACGTTTTTCCACATCAATCATCTTCTTTACTACCTTGAAGACATTTATTTCAGTTTTTTATTGTTTTGTCTTACATTGTAATGCCTATAACAAGGCTATTTTCAGTTGTAATGCAAGAACAAGTTGTAATTCGAAATTTCAGATCTGAATGAAAAGGGAGTTTGCTTTCTTTTATGTTTATGCACAAGGTGTTCTTATTGATTGCAATTGGGTTTATCTTTTGTTATCAATTTTAATTCCTATTTTTTGCGTTCTTGAGTGCTTAACTGAATGGGGTTCAAGGGGATTTCTAAAAATTAATTTGGGTTCTTGTCATAAGTGTTAATGGGTGTAAGAACAAATCCTAATCTGAATTGCTTTGTTCAGAAACTAACTCTGATTTGATTGGTAACGAGTTCTAAGGGTTGATTAAGGGTCTTGGGGTTTCGCATCACTTGCTACCGTTGAATTTTGACACTATGCTTTGGTGGGATCAATTGCAAGTAAATAGAAGGCGGAATCATGAAACCAATACGCACATCACAAGAAATGAAAGCCATCATGAGAAAGCGCTTTGTTCCAAGTCATTACTATCGAGACTTGTTCAAGCACTTGAAAAGATTGAGGCAAGGATAGGAGTATTGAAGGTACCACCAAGAGATGGAGATCATCATGATTAGGGCCAATGTTAAGGAAGACAAGGAAGCTACCATGAGAAGATTTCTTGATGGTTTCCACCCTAAAATTGCTTCCATTGTAGAGCTGCCAAATTTCCTTGACATGGATGAGTTGTTGCATAAGGCCATCATGGTAGAAAAGCAATTAAATATCCAAAATGGTACTGGATTGAGTTCCTGGAAGAAAAGCCTGAAGGAGCCCAAAAATTTCTTCAAATTTAAGGGAGACATCAAGCCAAAGGAGGAAAGTAAGGGTAAATTCTCTACCCCAAATCCTAAGGATAAAATTGATTCTAAACCCTCTTGTTCTTCTAATCCTTCTTATAAAATTAAGTGCTTTAAATGTCAAGGTTTTGTTCATATTGCTTCTCAATGCCCTAACAAAAGAACTATAATTTTGGTTGAGAATGATGAAGTTGCTAGTGAAAGTAGGGACAGTGATGATTTTGATGATGTGCCTCCATTGACGGATGCTTCTGATGTTGATTGTGATGCTGAGGTTTGTGAAGCCCTTGTGGTTAGGCGTGCTCTTAATATCCAACCAAGAGAAGATCTTGAAGAAGAGAAACATGAGCACATCTTTCATACAAGGTGTCTCACTAATGGTAAAGTTTGTAGCATGATCATAGATGGTGGAACTTGTACCAATGTTGCTAGCACTTTACTTGTTGACAAACTTAATTTGCCTAATTTGAAACATGCTAGACCATATAAAATGCAATGGCTAAATGATTGTGGTGAGGTGAGGTGAAAGTCACCAAATAATTGATGGTTGCATTTTCTGTTGGCAAGTATCATGATGAGATTTTATATGATGTTGCACCTATATATGCTGGATATGCTTTGTTTGGTAGGCCTCAGTAATTTAATAGGAAAATTAGGCATGATGGATACAAAAATTGTTATTCTTTTCCTTTCTATGGTAAAAAAAATGTGTTGAAACCTCTTAGGCTCATTCAAACTTATAAGGATCAAGTGAGTATTGAAAAAGAATGAAAATTGAGAGCAAAATAAAAGAAAGAGAGAAAGGTCGAAAAGAAAGAGAAATAGAGAGAAAATAAAAAGAGTGGGAAAATAAAGAAAAAAGAGTGACTTTATTTGTTGGAAAAAGTGAGATCAAGAGAGCTTTAAGATGTGAAGAATCTTATATACTTTTATATAAAGATATTTTCTTAACTATTAGTTAACTTGATCCATCTTATCTATCTAGTGTTTTTCCTTTGTTGCAGGACTTTAGTGAGAAGAGAAATGAACAATATGCCAAGCAAGCCAATAATGGTTGATGGCATATTATATTTGAACCTGGTGATTGGGTTTGGGTGCACTTGAGAAAGGAGAGGTTTTTAGATCAAAGGAAATCTATGCTACGGCTAAGAGGAGATGGCCTCTTTCAAGTTTTAGAAAGGATTAATGATAATGCTTATAAAATTGATTTGTCTAGCTCCTATGGTAATGTTAGTGCTACATTCAATGTATTTGATTTATCCCTCTTTGATGCTGTAGATTCTATGATGAATCCTTTCGAGGAGGGAGGGAATGATAGAGAACCATGGGCATGTGAAAGACAAGAAGAGAAGCATACATGGTCTGATCCGCCTCAAGAAAGCCTAGAATATGACTTGCATGGACATGAGCTTGCAAAAGGAGGATTAGGAGCTCAAATTGGATCATATTTAAAGTTTGAAAGTGCAAGGCAGGTCTGAACGAAATTCCATATCAAAGGCCAAACATTCAAGTCTAATATTCCTAAAGATCCATTACGAGATGTTTGAGGCCCAATGACAAGAGCTAGGGCTAAAGCAATGAAGCAAGCATTGAATTGTTTGATCCGAGACCTTTAAGAGATAGAACCCATGTTGTTGAGTCAGATTTCATCTCATAAAGGTCCAAGAGGCATTGTCTTACTCCTTGAAGCCCAACATGATGTGTCCGGCACATGGAGTCTAATTGGGAGAACACACTTAAAATACCATATGACAAACATGTGTCACTTAAAAATAAGGAGAAGGACGTGACCTATAAGGTCCAATATGATCAGATCATGTTTTAATTAGTTTCCCTTTCGTTTTCCTCGAAATAAGGTCATCTAGTCAACACCTTTCTAAGTTTATTTTGTTTTCTTTTAGGGATTGATTTGTTTCCTTTTATTTATTTTCTTCTTTAATACATTAAGTTAGGAAGTTTTCCTATAAATAGGCACCCTCTATGTACTTTGGAAGGGGATTTTTATTTTAGAAATACTATTGAGTATTATTGGATGCATTCTTGCTTTCTTTGTATTCTTTGACAATACTTGACTTATCAAAGGAGTGGTCTTCCTTTGTGGTGTCCAAGGTTAGAGTTCTATTCATTCCCAGGCATAGTTCCATCTTGTTGAAGGTTCTCTAGGACAAGTTCCTATTGGGTCTCTTATCAAATTTTGCCCATTAAGTTTTGGGTTTCAACTCCAACTCATGCTCCTTAATTAGCTCTTCTAGCTTAACCAGTGTGAACACATTTATTGCTAGCTTCAATTCCAAAGAACCAAAGATGAGCCAGGGTAATCTCAATTGAGTCTAATTGTGCTTATCCCTAGCTTTCTAGCTATTAACTAGTTTTAATGAGCTCCCACAAGCTCATTTTAAGCTATCTTTAGACACTTGAGCTAAGGGAAAGTCATGTCAAGCCACTTATAGTTTACATGAGCTTTATTGAGCTCCCTTGAGATGAGGGTTAGCGCCTTAATTGAAACCCAAGCACTTTCAAATATATCTTGGTGTGTCAAATAGAATTTTTAGCACTTAAGCTATATAATTCCAAACACTAACAAGCATGAATTGTCTAACAAAGAGAGGAGCACGAAATAATTAAAGAATGGGACAAATGATTTGGAATCAACTAACGAAACTCGGAAAAGGAAAGGAAATATCTTATGAATAGTTGTCTTAAAATATGATTCATTCAGTGAATCAGATTGCAATCCTAATTAATAACGTGAATTAGATGCAAGATACAGAAATCAATTCACATTTTTTTCTTTTTTTTGGTTAAATGTGATTTTTTAATGGGAACTAAACCGATTCAAATGAAAAGAATGATATGAGCATTAGAAAGATAGCAACAATAGAATTGCAATGAATCTGAAACTGAACTTAGATAAAAGAATCAACAAGGACTCCAACAAAGAACAAAGGAAACAAGTTCCAAATAACAATAATGAAAGGATAGAAACCTGATTTCTACAAACCTAAGGCTTTGATACCAAATGATATGAATCTACTAGTTAACTTACCCTAGGAACCCTTGATCTATTTATTAATTAATTTGATCAACACAGCCAACCCACCTTCTGATTGCAACCCACCTTCTGATTGCATTCTTAATTATGCAGATTGGGCTTCCTTCAAACCTATGCATGATGTTCAACCTTGTGCCTTGGATTCCAAGATTTGCTTACCATGTACTAAGTTTTGTCCAACATCTTGTACATGAAGATAATGCCTTAGCACTTGATGGGAGCCCCAATAGGAACTTATCCTAGAGAATCTTCAACAAGATGGAACTATGCCTAGAAACGACTAGAATCAAACACACACGGAACCACAAGAAACAAAATTGAAAAAATTGAAATAGAAAACAAAGAGAAAAGGGGTTAGAAGAATGTTGGTCAATGGAAAGAACCCTAAGATAAAATCTCTCTTAAAACCCTAGCAAGAATGTTAATCAATGGAAAGCACACTACGAGAACTTTTTTCTTAGAACTCTAACCTTGGGACACCACAAAGGAAGACCACTCCTTCGATAAGTCAAGTATTCCCAAAGAATACAAAGAACGCAAGAATGCTCTCAAAAACACTCAAAATTATTTATGAATGAAAAATTCGCCTTCAAAGTACATAAAGGTTCCCTATTTATATGAAAAACTTCCTAACCTAATGTCATAAAGAGGAAACTAAATAAAAAGAAACAAATCAATCCCTAAAAGGAAACAAAATAAACTTAGAAAGATGTTGACTAGATGACCTTATTTAAAAACAGAAAAAGGAAACTAGTTAAAACATGATCTGAACATATTGAACCTTATAGATCTTGTTCTTCTCCTTATTTTAAGTGGCACATGGTCATCGCATGGTATTTTAAGTGAGTTCTCCCAATTGGACTCCATGTGGCCCTTTGGACACTTCATGTTGGGCTTCAAGGAGTAAGAAAATGCCTCTTGGAACTTTATGAGATGAAATCTGACTCGACAACATGGGCTCTATCTTTTGAAGGTCTTGGATCAAACAATTCAATGCTTGCTTCATTGCTTTGGCCTTAGCTCTTGTCGTTAGGCCTCCAACATCTTGTAATGGATCTTTAGGAACATTAGAGTTGATGTTGGGCCTTTGATATGGGAATTTCGTTCAGCCTTTTTCCTTACACATTCAGACTTCAAATCTGATCCAATTTTAGCTCCTAAGCCTCCTTTTGCAAGCAAATCATGTCCTAGGCTTCCTTGAGGTAGATCACACCATGTATGCTTCTCTTCTTGTCTTTCACATGCCCATGGTTCTCCATCTGTTAGGCTTTGTCCCTCATCTTCGGCCTATAGATAATTGATCCATCGGGAATATGCTCCGGAAATAAGTTGCTGAAGTCTTGTAACAAAAACAAAACACTAGATGGCAAAGATGGATCAAACTCTTATATATTTTATATAAAACTATATAAGATTCTTCACATTTTAAAGCTCTCTTAGTCTGACTTTTTCCAGCAAATAAAGTCACTCTTTTTCATTTTTTTCCACTCATTTTATAATCTCTCTTTTTCTTTCAGCACAATATTTTTACCATGGAAAGGAAAAGTATCCATTATGCCTAACTTTTCTATCAAATTGCCATGGCCTACTGATGCAATCATATTTATATATATTTTTGGTACCTTATATTTAGTATCTTGGATGTGTTTTATGATATCTATGGTCTATTTATCATGTTTTATAATTATTAGAGCTTTAGACACATAAAATACATAAAGCCCTTAATAGGTTGAAATTAACACTGTTTTTCAGTCTCTGGTAGATTTGACCTTTGAATTTTTAGGAATTTTCATCTCATAATTGGTACATCAGAAAATTCTAAGATTTGGCAGGCATAATCTTGACTCATTGAAGAATGTTTCCAACAAGTTTCAGAATTTTTGGAGCTGTCATTTGAGATCAGTAAATATTTGAAGACTTCCATAAAAGTTGGAGACATCCAATCTGACCTCTTGTAATTCAAAAATTTCATATCTGAGATCCAACCGGTGGATTTCTATGATCCAAGGCTCAAGTTGAAGCTGACTCAACGATCTTTCTGGTGACCAATTTTGAACGGTCCAAATTCTATATTTTATTTTTTATGGTTAGTCGAATTTGGTCCAGAGATCAGCCAGCATAATCAGTCTGAGAATGATCAGAGTTTAGGGCCAACTCGATGTAGAGCAAGCCCAAAAGAATTCCAAGAGTAGCTCAACCCATGAAGAAGCCCTAAATATGCCCAAATCTAGGTCTGAAGTGCAGTAACAAATCTGAAGTGCAGTAACGTATGCAAGCAAGGAAGCTTCCACGACCAACTTGACGATTACGTGTCCTATTCCAACTTTTTAGAAGAGATTAGACCTCATTTGGGTGGTATAAATAGGTCCCTTAGAATAGAATAAGCTCTATCTTTTGTTTTCTTGTAGCCGTAAGCCACTTTTTTCTGTTTTTTTAGGTAAAAAAATCTAATTCCTTTATTTTTTTCTTCTTTTTCTTCTCTATAGCCGAAACTTACACCATGGTTTTAAACAAGATTCTTGACTTTGTTTTAATTTTAATCATGAAATAAGTTTTCTTTTCAATTGTCGAGGATAGTAGCTAATTCTTGTGGGTTGATTTTATGAGATTTTGTGCTTGAATCTTGCTATTTTATGGTTGAATATTTGTGCTCATGAACTGTATGAAAGCCGAATTATGTTGGATATTTTTGAAGTCTAGAATTCAATTTATTTTGCAGGATTTGTTTGCCAATTTATTGAATTAGGTGTTTGTCATCACTTTGATTAAATAAGTGGCGTTATTCTATTAAAGTTTAAAGGTATATGTAGAATTTTAATGGGTTAGTTCTTGAGCATAGAATTATTTAATGTCTGTTAGTCATCTTTGAATAATTTTAGGTTCGATCAAAGCCATCTAATCTTAATGCTTGCATGTTTGTGTTGTTCATGTTAGTTTTGAACTGATGCTTGCATGAAAAGGTTTTGCATTACATGTTAGTTTTGGATGCAAAGACTATTATATGGTGAACCCAAATTTCGATCATAAATTGGCTGGAAAAATCTTTGGTTTTAATGATTAAAATCAATCTAGGGAAATAGTGTTTACCTTTGCAATTGATCTTTAATTAATCTAAATTTTTATCAAACTTTTCTTGAAAATTTTCTTCTTAAAAAGTTTTTGACACTTTCTAAAATTTTTTGTTTTTAATTCGCAATTCTTCTTTCTTTTCTTGTTGATTTGACACAAGAAACCCCAAAAAAAAAAATTTGACCACATACATCTAGCATCTTAGGAATAAAATATTGCATTTGTTCATCTTAAATATAATTTGCATTTAATTTTTATTTTCCCCTAGCATATACACGCTTACCTGTGATTGAAAGTTAGATCTCTTCCTTGTGTTTTGATCTTTGTGGGATGATACCCTTACTCATCTATACTACATATCAATTTAAGTAGGGGATTAAATTTGTAGGCTAACGACAACCTATCAAAATTTTGGCGCTGTTTCCAAGGATCAAAATTTTGAGTTTTAGCTTTCTTTTATAGCTGGCATGTTATTTTTCTTTCTTTTTGTGATTTAGTGCATTTAACTTTTTGAAGGTTGTATGTCCCAATCATTCGGTGAACAACTCCCATATCAAGAACAAGCCAAGTTAGACCAGTTCTATATTGAATTTTTTATCAATTCTAACCAAACACTTTTCAAACACCATTGCACAATCCCATCATCCTTGTTCAGTGCCAAACCTTTAAGCCACTCTTCCAATCCAACTTTGAGGAGAAGTTATCTTTTTTACGAGCACAGCCTGCCAATTCATCACCGTCCAGTGTTGACGAGGACCCCAACGTGTCTGATTCATATTCATCTCCTATTCCCAACATCATTCACACTTACCACTTCCAAGAAGACATGGCAGTTGCACAACCAAGGACTTTAAAGGAGCTTGCTGCTCCTAATTTGGAGAACCAACCTCTTTGCATTAATGTTGAGAATGCTAACTTTGAGCTTAAACCTGGTTTTATCCATTTGCTTCCTTATTTTAACGGTCTTGTAGGGGAAGATCCATATGCTCATCTTAAAAAGTTCGACATGATCTACAATGGAATGAAGCCAAATGGTGTGGAGGAGGAGCATGTCAAGCTTAAGGCTTTTCCTTTCTATTTAAAGGGGGCATCTGAGGAGTGGCTGTTCTTAATCGCATCTGGCTCAATTAGGACATGGAATGATCTTAAGAGAATTTTCTTGGAGAAGTACTTCCCAGCTTCAAGAGTCGCCACATAAGGAAGGAGATATATGGGATAAGACAAGCTCATGGTGAATCATTGTCTAAAAGTATTGGGTAAGATTCGAAAAGCTGTGCAACCAATGTCCCCACCACCAAATTTCTGATCAATTACTTATTCAATATTTTTATGAGGGGTTAACAGCCCAAGATAGGAGTATTGTTGATGCAGCTAATGGTGGAGCATTGGTGAACAAAACACCCGAGGCAGCTCAGCACTTGATCTTTGATATGGCTGCAAATTCTAAGCAATTTGGCACCCGAGTTGATCATAGATGTGTGAATGTGGTAAGTGTTTCTAAATTAGAAAACAAGGTTAATGAGCTTACTTCTATGATGCGATCTTTCATGAGTGGTGATATGCAAGCTATTATCTGTTCCATATGTTCCATGCATGGTCATAATGCTAATACATGTCCTACTATGCAAGATGATGCTAATGACCATGTGAATGCAGTTGGTGGTATTTTTAATGCTAACCCACCAAGAAAATATGATCCCTACTCTCAGACTTACAATCTGGGATGGAGAGATCACCCAAACCTTCGCTATAGGAATCCTCAGTAGCCACCCATGCAAAATGGAGCAAGAGCACCTAATCCTCCTAGTTTTCAACTTCAGCCGAATATTCCCAGACCCATGCCGCCACCTTCTAACACTTCTTCTTCATCTAACCCTTCTCTGAATGAAGTTATGGATATGATGAAAACTATGGCATCTAACACTTTGTCCATGCAGCAAAAATTCATGTCTTTTCGACAGGACTATAAATATTTTCAGCAAATTGCCATCCCAAGGGGTGCCAAGCAAGGAAAGTGCTTTCGCAGTGAAGCTAAGGAGTGGTAAGGAGACTGGAGATAATTTGATTGATTTGGATGACGAGGGTGAGTTGGAGGCTGAAAATACCACCCGAGAACTGGCCGCAACACCCTTTGATTTAAAGGGTGCCGAACCTTCTTCTCAGCTCAAACAACCTTATTCTTTATCTAAGGGATCTCCTAACCTTGTGAATTCCAATTATAAGCTAACTCCACCTTTCCCCTTAAGTTCTAATAGGAAAAGAAGGAGGATAAGGAGAAAGAAATCTTGGAGTTGTTTAAAAAGGTGGAAATTAACATACCTTTGCTGGAGGCAACAAGACATGTGCCCAAGTATACCAAATTTCTTAAGAAGCTGTGCACTACCAAGAGAGCCAACAAGGTCAAAAATGGCGACATAGTTGGCTTAGGAGAGAATGTAAAGTGCTATTCTCCAAAAGAAATTACCTATTAAACAAGGAGACCCATGTGCGTATATACCAAGAGTTGATAACCCAATGAGTGTGCTAAATCAACAGTTGATGACACAAGTCGATAGTTGCATAAATATACATCCCATGTATATAACCCAACTTCTCCTCTATCCACGTTGACCTTGGATTTGCCCAACAAATCAATGCTTCCAGTTAGGACCAACCCATTAATTTGGAAATGTAATTTCCATAGTTTAAACATATTTGGGTAGAGTGGGCTTGGGTTTGCCCAACAACCCAACTCTAAAAAGACTCTTGTTCTTGCCATATCGATGAAAGGCATGAGTCCTAATATTCATAGGGATTTGTACTTTGGTCTCATCAATACTTTGAGCCTATGTCTATTATTACCCTCAAAATGTGTCTAATGCATGTATCACACAAAGGAGGTTTAATTTAGGTTCTGACTTGACTACGCATCTAAGGATCGTGATTTGATTCAACTCTTGAACCTAATCAAGTACTAGTGTTAGTCTTGGCTAATCCGAATTATTAATGTGATTCGATTAGGAACCCTAAAAAATAATTATTTTGATGTCTAGATTAAACACTTTAATCCTAGTCTATATGCCTTTATCTAGTCACACTAGAAATGCTATGCTCTACTTGGATTAATTCTAAATTAATACCTAGGATCCAAAATTCCCACACACCAATTAGTCCTCTATAATATCTCTAGGTCATCTCAAATTTACCTAAACAATTTCGGCAGGTACTAAAATTATCTTGACGGCCAAAATCATCAAGATAAATAAGTTAACCTACCAGGCACTAAAGAGACCTATTTGATGCTTGAAAAATTTCCAGAACCCTAATTTCAAGCACATGCATTAAGCATGTTATTTCCATCAAAATAATATATATCTTATCACATAATAGCCTTATTTAGGTCTCATAACTGAAATACACAAATTATAAGTCATTAAGAAAGTCAACTCCATCAACTTTCAAAAAGTTGATTGGGTCTATTACGCTAGGAACCACTCCAAGTTCCATGACAAACTTCTTGATCCAAACATCTTCCTTTGCTACTTTCATAGCTGCAATGTACTCTGACTCGGTCATCAATTCTGCAGTCGTCTCTTGTTTGGAACTCTTCCAACTGACTACTCCACCATTTAGTGTAAAAACATAACCTAACTGGGAATTGGAGCCATCCTAGTCAGATTGAAAACTGGCATCTGTATGCCCACTTACTACGAGATCTTCATTTCCATATATATATCAAGAATACATCCTTAGTCCTTCTCAAGTACTTTAGGATATTCTTGATAGCCACCTAGTGACCCTCACTAGGATCCAATTGATATCTACTTGTAACACTTAAAGCATACAATATATCGGGTCGCGTACATAATATAGCATACATGATTGATCCTACTGCCAAAGCATATAGGATCATACTCATGCGAGTCCTCTCATCTTGTAACTTGAGATACATAGATTTGTAGAGTTTTGTCCCATGAGTCATAGGAAGAAACCCTCCCTTGGACTACTTGATGCTAAACATATTTAGCCCTTTGTCTATGTATTTCGACTATGAAAGACCTAACAACTTCCTTGATCTATCTCTATAGATCTTTATTCCCAATATATAAGTTGCTTCTCCAAGGTCTTTCATGGAAAAATTCAGGGACAGCCAAACTTTGACTAATTGCAAACTAGAGGCATGATTTCCTATTAGTAATATGTCATCCACATATAACACAAGGAATATAATAGCACTCCCACTAACCTTCTTGTACAAACATGGTTCATTAGGAATTTGTGAGAAACCAAACTCTTTGATTATCTCATCAAATCGGATGTTCCAACTCCTAGATGCTTGTTTCAATCCATAAATGGATTTCTGAAGCTTACATACCTTTCTGCCATCTTTGGATATGAAGCCTTCCGGTTGTATATATATACATCCTCAACAAGGTTTCCATTTAGGAAAGTCGTCTTCACATCCATTTTTCATATTTCATAATCATAATGCACAACAATGGCTAGGAGTATTATAATGGATTTAGGCATAGCTACAGGGCTAAATGTCTCGTCATAGTCAATTCCTTGTCTTTGCCTATAACCTTTAGTGACTAGCCTCACTTTATAGATAATTACATTACCTTCCATGTCGATTTTCTTCTTGAAAATCCATTTGCACCTTATGGGTTTTAATCCTTCAGGTGGGTCAACCAAAGTCCATACTTGGTTTTCATACATGGAATCCAGTTCAGATTTCATAACTTGAAGTCATTTTTTAGATTCTAAACTCATCAGAGCCTCTTCATAGGTTATACGCTCATCCTATATGAGCAATACGTCATTTTGTTCACTTACGAGAAATTCATATCTCTCTAGAACATTCTGTATCCTACTTGACCTAAAAATATTTTGTGTCAAAAGGTTCAACTGTTGTCTCATCTTTATGAACAAAAATTTCGGGTTTAGGCAATTGATTTGCGTTTGTTTAAGAATCATGAACTTCATCAAGTTTAATTTTTCTCACACTATCTTCTCTTAGAAGAAATTCTTTCTCTAAAAAGACAACGTGCTTTGAGATAAACACCTTTTGCTCTAAAGCATTATAAAACTGATATCCAATTGTTTCCTTAGGATATCCTAGAAACAAACATTTATCAAACTTCATTTCAAGCTTGTCTGATTGAATCCGCTTCACATAAGCTAGACAACCCCAAACTTTTATATGAGAAAGATAGGACCTTTTGTTAGTCCACATCTCATATAGAGTAACTTCAACTACCTTTGAAGGGACTCTATTTGTCACATAAACAGCAGTATCAAGTGCATAACCCCAAAAGGATTTCGGTAGATCCGCTATGCCCATCATTGATCTTACTATGTCTAACAAGGTTTAGTTTCTCCTTTCAGCTACACCATTATGTTGTGGTGTGTAAGGTAGAGTCTACTCGAATACTATCCCATTCTGTTCGAGATAAGTTAGAAATTCCTCGTTTAAGTATTCACCACCTCAATCTAATTGAAATACCTTAATACTTCTACCGAGTTGTTTCTCTACTTCATCTCTAAATTGCTTGAACATTTCAAAGCTTCAGACTTGTATCTCATTAGATACACATACCCATATTGTGAATAATCATTGATAATGACTTGTATCTCATTAGATACACATACCCATATCCCATTCATTCGTTCACCCTTTCCTTTAAAAGGTAATTTAGTCATCTCGCCTAACAAGCAAGATTCACACATCATATGATTCGTAATCAAATAACCCTAGGCTACCATTCTTATAGAGCTTAATCATGTTTTTTTCACTTATATGTCCAAGTTGACAATGCCCTAAGTAAGATGATTTTAGCTTATCTCGTTTTTGTGTTTTATTGTCATTGATATTTAAGATTGAATTGGATATATCTAATATGTAAATTCCATTGCATAATGTAGCAGTACCATACAACATTTCAACTTAATTGAACAATTATTTCTTAAAAAAGTTAAATGAAATCCCGCTTTATTAAGATATGAAACAGATACAATGTTTTTAATCAAAACAGGTACATAATAATTCTCGAGGTCTCGAACCTTTTAGATTGAGCTTGCTCATCAAATAGTTCCCTCAGATGGTAGACTATAGTATAAGCATCCATAGCCTCATACTGCTTTTACAATTCTGCTGACATAGAGGCCAGCGTTATACAGCTAGCGAACTCACTATCATCTAGTAGCTTCTTATAATCTTTCTTATCTTCATCACATGCATCAATACCAGGGGGATCAGGAAGTGGTTCATCTAGAACATATCCTGGTTTCTCAGATTAGAGAACAATTCTCAAATTCTGTAGCCAATCCAAGAAGTTTGGTCTTGTGAGTTTGTTGGAATATAGTAAAGAGCGTAGGATCATACTAGATGACATTGTGGTGATTCAATAACCTAGAAGAACGAGAGAAAAGTTAGAATTTACACTAATGCATATCTATAAGGACTTTAATAACGTGCATTATAGGTCCCACTATTCCTATTCAAATCCATAGTCCTCATTACGAATTCAAGAAAACTTATATTTTTCGTAATGGGTCGATATTCGATTTCACCAAGAATGACTTTGGGTTTACCCAACAAGCCACTTCAGGTCAATCAGTAGGTATCATTCATACCAATTGCATATATTTATGCAATTATTGACTTATGTCATCAACTGTTGATTTAGCACACTCATTGGGTTATCAACTGTTGATTTATATACATCCCATGTATATAACCCAACTTCACTTCTATCCACATTGACCTTGGGTTGGCCCAACAAATCAATGCTTCCAGTTAGGACAACCCATCAAGATAAATAAGTTAACCAACTAGGCACTAAAGAGACCGATTCGATGCTTGGAAAATTTCCGAAACCCTAATTTCTAGCCCATGCGTTAAGCATGTTATTTCCTTCAAAATAATATATATCTTATCACATAAGAGCCTTTTTAGATCTCATAACCGAAATACACATATTATAAGTCATTAAGTAAGTCAACTCCATCAACTTTCAAAAAGTTGACTAATGTTGACTTTGACTTTATTTATTAATTGAATAAAATTCAATTAATTCTAAAAAAATTCCAGAGTCTTATACACATTCTAAATGTTCCTAATAAAAAATTATAGAACCTAATTCTTAGGAATTATTTATTAATAAATAGGAAAAGCCAACTTATCGCATGTGTTGACACTTGTCACATTACTTCTAACACTAGTCAAACATTACATCATGCATGCATAAGATAATCACTTTAACAACAAGTGTCATGCATCTCAAACATGTGGCAACTTCTCATTTTACATGTGCATGCATAAAATTTATAAAAACAATTTTTATAAAATTAATCTGGAATTTTCATGCATGCATCTTCATCACATTTCCAGATTTTCCAGAACTTCATACATGCATCAAGCTGAAACTTAATTCGTAATAAAATAATAAATGACATTCAATTGCATTTTCCTTCTATAGAAACATAAAATAACATCTTATAAACATTTTGATGAAAGACAAATAGAAAAAAATCTAGAATTAATTCAAAATTTTCAAAGTCAGCACTTGCAATCAGTTTTCCAAAAGAATCCCAGAAATCAACATATGAACAGTCTGGATATAAATTTGAAATAAAATAGCAAATGGAATTCAATTGCAATTTCCTTTTACATAAACATAATATAATATCTATATTTATATGAAAGAAAAATGGAAAAAATTCTCTACAATTTACATGAAATTTTCCAAAACAGCATGCAAGTCGGTCACAACCCAGCAAACACTTTGCACCATTGCTATGATAAGATTAATCATTGACATTTGATAGATCATCCATATGATAACCTCATAGCGGGTCATCCGATGTACTTACTACCCTTAGTAAGCATCCACATGTTAACTGTAAACATCTCATGTTTACAGTTTATGAGATCCACTGCTTGATCAAATCAAAAAGTATAACATGTGCTAATCTATCTAGATTAATAATGTCTTATCTTATTAATCCTATGACTAGGGATTATTTAGCTACTAACATAATTGCACATGATAGGAATCTCATTATCATGATCTCCTTCATGCTATGTTTTGTATGATGGACTTCATTAATTCGACTTAAGATCAACATTAATTCATTTATATAAAAAGAATATCAAATTAAAGAAAAATTCCTTTCACTTTATTAATCAAAATAAAGTTTGTACAAAAGCGCTAAAGGTGATTGCTTTTAGAGTACTACTCTAAAACATATGGAGTCCTATTGCAAGAACTCACTTAAAATACCATACTTAAAATAAGGAGATGGACGTGATCTATAAGGTCCAGTATGTTCAAATCATGTTTTAATTAGTTTCCTTTTGTTGTTTTCCTTGAAATAAGGTCATCTAGTCAACACCTCTCTAAGTTTATCTTGCTTCCTTTTAGGGATTGATTTGTTTCCTTTTATTTAGTTTCTTTAGGACATTAAGTTAGGAAATTTTTCCTATAAATAGGCACCTTCTATACACTTTGAAGGGGATTTTTCATTC